>APFE030933159.1:125673-174581 GCA_000404065.3 Pinus taeda
ATTATGTACATACAGATTTAGAGTCTTTTGTTTTGTATTCAGATAGTTTCAATGATATCGATAGTCAGTTAGTAGAAGCAGATGATATTCCAGAAATAACAGAAAATTTCAGAGGAGTTTAAAGAAAGAAGAACAAGAACAACAGAACACCGTTGAGCAATCAGCTGAAAGTAATGGACGACAAGCAGACAAGGCACAACAAACAGATTTTCAACACTTGCAAGAGGAGGAAGAAGGGTTGTGGACCATGGATTTTGATAGAGCAGTGGGAAATGATGGCATTGGAATTGGAATTTGGGTACGCATTCCTTTCTCCACCCCAAACAAAGTCCCTAGTAACGTGCAGGTATGCTCTTATAAGTTGGCTTTTGATTGTTCAAATAATGAAGCTGAGTATGAAGCTCTGATTACTGGCCTAAAGATTCTAAGAAAGCTGAATGATAAGAGGATTTCAGTATATGGCGACTTCGAATTGGTTATCAAGCAAGTCAGAGGTGAATATCAAGCAAAGCATCCTAGGATGCAGGCTTATCGTAATGCAGTTCTAGACATCCTAAAATTATTTTCAGAATACACCTTGACATGTGTGCCTTGTATACAAAATAGTATTGCTGATGCTCTTACTAAGGCAGAAAGTAGTTTGAAGATCCCAATGAAATCGAGCAATAAATTTGAAATTCATGTCAAGCATCGTCCAACCGTTCTAGACAATCAGAGATATTGGCAAGTTTTCCAAGATGATGAGGAGATTGATGATTTTCTGCAAAACAAAGGCAAGTTCAAAGAGACCTCAATTGATGTAGAAAATGACGATGGTAAAGGTAATGGTACAAATGATGTGCAGATCAATCAGATGGATGTGTTGCAGCTAAAGAATAATGTGATTCCTAAAGGCTTGATACCTTTAGAAGAACTTTTTGATCAAGATGATGTAGCCCGCAAGCCAACATTGCAGCCAACAGAGAAGGGTGTGGAAGAGGTCAATATCGAAATAGCTGCTGATCCTAAATTGGTAAAATTCTCCAAAGCATTGCCACCAAAGATCAAGGACAAATATATCAGTTTGTTGTCTTCATTTGCAAATGTGTTTGCTTGGGACTATTCTGACTTAAAGACATATGATACCAATATAATTCAGCACACCATACCCATCAAGCCAAATCAGAAACCATTCAGACAAAAGTTGAGAAGGCTAAATCCAAAGTTGCTGCCATCTATTGAAAAGGAGATCAACAGGTTGTACAAATCAGGAATCATTGTTCATATCAGATTTTCGGATTGGATCTCTAATTTGGTGCCTGTACGAAAGAAGACAGGTGAGATTCACTTATGCATTGATTTTAGAAATTTCAGTAAAGTTTCATTGAAGGACAACTATCCACTGCCCAAAATGGACCATATACTTCAGTGAGTAGTGGGAGCATCTCGTATGTCACTACTTGATGGTTATTCCAAATATAACCAAGTTTCTATCCATGAAGATGATCGAGACAAGAAAATGTTCACCACTCCATGGGGAACCTTTCATTACGCTAAAATTCCTTTCTGTTTGAAGAATGCAGGTGCCACATTTCAGCGTGCAATGGACTTGGCTTTTGCAAATGAGAAGGATGTCTTTTTGGTTGTGTACCTGGATGATTTGACGGTGTTTTCCAAATCTGATGAAGAGCACATGTACCATCTAAAAATTGTCTTCCAAATGTGCAGAAAATATGGCTTGTCGCTGAATCCGAAAAAGGGCTTGTTCGCCATGGAGGAAGGCAAACTACTCAGGCACATTATCTCAAAAGATGGCATTTGTATTGACCCAGCACGAGTGTAAGAAATTCAGCAAATCGATCTCCCCCAGAATAAAAAAGAGACACAATCTTTCAATGGTAAAATGAATTTTCTACGCCGCTTTGTACCTAATATTGCTAAACACCTAAGAGAGATGACAAACATGCTTAAGGAGGACAGCCAAGTGAAATGGATGGAGGAGGCTGTAAAATCTTTCAATTTGGTCAAATTGGCTCTTTCCTCAGCTCTAGTTCTAGTCAGCCCTGACTACACTCAGGATTTCATATTGTTTTCATTTGCTTTGGAGCATACTATGGCAGTGGTGTTATTATAGAAGAGAGATGATCATGAAAGTCCCATTGCATTCTTCATCGGAGCTATAAGAGATGCACCCTTAAAATACAACATCATTGAGAAGCAAGCCCTAGCACTTGTGAAGGCATTGAAAGATTTCCAGGTATATATTCTACATTCTCACATTCTGGTCTATGTTCCTAACTCTACTGTAAAAGATGTTTTAGTGCAAACCGATCCGGAAGGAAGATGAGGCAAATTGATTGCCGCCTTGCTGGAATATGATGTGGAAATAAAGCCCACAAAGCTGGTGAAAGGACAGGGATTGGCAAAGTTAATGGCTGAATCAAACTTGCACGCCTTGGACATAAATCTAATCACTGCTATGTCCGATGAGAATAAGGAAGGATCGTCAATTCAGGTATCTGAAATGTTTTCTCTTTCTCCATGGTATTCAGATATCATATATGTGCTTAAAAATTTGTTACCACCGCCTGGCATGACTAGAAACAAAGAAAGAACACTCAAGTTGAAAGCTGCCAAGTTTTGCATTCTAAATTCTGCACTGTATTGGAAAGATCCCGGTGGCATTCTATTAAATTGTTTGGTGGAAAAGGAAGCAAAGAAGGTCATGGAGGAATGCCACCAAGGAGACTGTGGTGGTCACCATTTTTCAAAGTCAACAAAAAACAAAATTCTGAGAGCAAGGTACTATTGGCCGACATTGTTTGCTGATGTATATAAGATGGTCAAGCGCTGTTGTAGGTGTCAGATTTTCGAAGGAAAGCAGAAGTTATAGCCTTTACCACTTAAGCCTATAGAGGTGAGTGCTCCTTTCCAGCAATGGGGGTTGGATTTCATTGGTGAAATTCATCCCGCTTCTTACGATCAACATAGATGGATCCTCACAGCGACAGATTATTTCACGAAATGGATCGAGGCAATTCCCACCAAACAAGCTACTGGTGCGGTAATCACTTCATTCCTTGAAAATAACAGCCTGTCTCACTTTGGTTGCCCGAATAAGCTAATCACTGATAACGCAGCAGCCTTCAAATAAAAAAGGATGGTAGAGTTTTGTGATAAATATCACATCATTTTGGGTCACTCAACTGCCTATCATTCGCAAGGCAATGGATTGGCGGAGTCTTCGAACAAATCATTGGTCAACATCATCAAGAAGCTGCTGGAAATAAATAAGAAGAGTTGGCATAAGAAGTTGGTCAATGCACTTTGGGCAGATCGGGTCAGTCAGAAGAAATCCATTGGTACGTCACCTTTTGAGCTTTTTTATGGAGTTGATATAGTATTTCCTACCTCTCTTGCTGCCCCGGTAGTCAAACTTCTTCAAGAGGCTGCAGGGTTTTCTTATTGGGTGGGGGGGCATCGGAATGAGTGATTGATGTCGATGGCAGCCCTTAAACAGTCGAGCACTCTGCTTTACGCATCTCACCCAGTGTTTTAGTTATCAATGTTCCAAGAGCTAGGAGCGGGGAGCTGGGCTCAGGGAGTAGTGGAGGCCATTTCCAGGAGAAGGTTGAATCAAATGGTCCACTTGCAGCAGACCAGAGAAGAATTTTTCAAGAATACATCCAAATTGCAGGAGAAGATCAAGAAAATTTATGACAGAAAAGCAAAGGTGGAAAATTTCAGTTGGATGATGTGATGCTGAAGTGGGATGCAAGGAATGAGGAAAAAGGTAAGCACGGAAAGTTCGAGAACCTTTGGAAAGGTCCTTTCAAGATTGCAGCATATTGGGGTTAGAATGCCTTTCTTTTGAAGGAAATGAACGGGGAAGATTGTCCAGGAGGGCCGATCAATGGTTGGCTGCTCAAGCGTTACCATTTCTGAGTTATTAACACTTCTTGCACTGTCATTGTAAATACTATTTTTATTTCAGTTTGGTTAGAGTTTGTCAAGTTAGTCTTCAAGTCATTTCAATGTCAAATTTAAGTCAGTTTTTGGTCATTTCAGTTTTATAAATGAGTCAGAGTCCTGTGTTATTTGTCGAAATAATGACTCCATAGCCCAATGGACGAAGGCACTGTCTAGCTCTCCCATAGATTTGTTGTTCTTGGCACCTCTAAGGAGCTACCATCCCCCATTAGAGCCAATGTTAGAATCGGTCTGGTCAGTCCTCCATCAGAGATCAAAACTCTTTATGCATTTCATTTTTAGGAGTCTCGCTCCATTCACTCAGCTGCATTCTGCTAGGGGCATGCCATAATCTGATGGAAAAGGTCATGCTAGTCAGTCCCCCTTATGTCTGGCTCCTGCTGGCTTAGGTCTTTTGTCAATGATCACTAAAGTCCATGACAGTCAAGGTCTGGTCCTTTAATGGACAAAAGTCATTTTCGATAATTAGGTCTAGGGATTAATCAATTTGGTCTTCAACCATGTCCAATAAAGCCATGTAGGCCAAAGTGAGGCCCTTACAAAGTTATGATTTAGAGAGTTTCATCGTCATGTTGATAGACTTCGACTGTTCTTCAAAACTCCGTTTTGAAGAAAAGTCAAACAGTGTCATTTACAGTGTCATTTGTGATAAAATTTTCAAAAAAGTAGTCAGTTGATTTCTTCAGGTGCAGTCATGGTTTCTGTGGCCAAATTCCCTGTCATGCAATCCCTGCAAAGAGTGCCAAAAATTTCATCATTTGAGCTAAAATTTCAAATGAAAAAGTGAAATTCAATGTTGCTTTAAGTCAGTGAAAAACTGTCAAAACATAACATTAGAAAAATGGTTTTTTGCAGAAACAAAAATTTAACCCATGACTTCAAAGTCTTTATATACAAGTTTCCACCAAAATCAAAGTTATTGTGCTAATCAAGGTGATTGAGAAACATAACAAAGTGTTTGCGAGTGCAAAGTGCATGTTTGGAGTGAGTTGGAGGTAGTTTCCAGAGTGCGACGCACACACAGAGGGGCACGGCGCACACACAAAGCGCGGTGCACACAGAGCCACCCCATAGTGAAAATTTTCTATGGGCGCGGTGCACACATAGGGCGCAGCGCACACCCACAAAGGCCCGAAATCATGTCAGATTTCCTCAAATTGTTTATGAAACCCCTCAAATCAACATGTAGGCTCTATATCATGGCTTGCTCATAAAATTTTATGAATGTTATGGTGGTTCATGGCTATGTTCAACTGCAACAAAAATCATAAAACCAACCACAAGAAAACACCAAAATCCATTGTTGCTAGGGTTGCATAAGTGTGGTGTTGATGCCAAGGCTCTGTTTTCCTACCATTTTTCCCTTTCCTACCATTTTTCCCTATCCCACTTCCTTATTTTTCCTATTATCCCTACCCTAAAACACTACCAAACCCGATTCCCTCCTCTTATTTGTCAACATAACACCCCAAAAACCCTACCTTATCAAAACCCCAAAAACCTACCTTATCAAATGCCCAAACACGCCTACATATCCCTAAACAAACTTCTCCCCATAACCCCTATTCCCATCATATTACTCCCCTCCTAATACTCCCTTTTTCATTGTTCCCCTTGGTGGCAGATATCACAACAACACCTAGTTTCACACCATCATCAAAGGGAAGCCCAAGTACAGTTCACACATCAGTCATGGCATCTGGACATTCATCAGAGTATGAGATGGAGACACAAAGTGATTCATCCTCGGAAGAACAGGCTCCCAAGAGACATCACAAGAGTGGAAAACATGTTAGGGATGAGGCAACTACCCTCACTGAATTGCAGGCCTGCCCTCTTGCCATGTCATGTTTCCAGCATCTATCATGTTTTGAATTTTGTGAAAGGGTGGCTAATGTTAGAGTTCATCATGAGTTGGCCCATCTTTTGGTGCTTCATCTACATGGAGGTCAGTCTATCTTGGCCGGGGTCACCTTCACTTTGACACCTGAAACTATCTCAGTGGCAACCGGCATACTGAATGTTGGAGAGTAAGGGCACAAGGAAAAGGTGGATAGGCAACACTATGAGCATTACATTAAGGCCAGATTCTTGAGGCAACTCACAAGAGTCTTTCCATTCAGATACTTGAAAGATGAGTATGCTCCACTCATGAAATTGATCATGAAGTACTTCAACTGTGAGGGGAGGTTCTCTCATCTATATGCCTACCACATCAGGTTGCTCATGCACTTTACCAGGGTGCGGATGATGAACCTCCCATTTTTCATTTGCAGGAACATAGAGAGGATGAACACCTTCATGTAGCATAAGACTCCTCAGTAGCAACTTAACAGTGTTTATCACTTTGCTCTTATCCGGATTTTGGTGGATCATCAGTTGGGATTGCAGGGCATTGCTTGGGAGGACTTCATCTCCCGTGACCGCTTCAGCACTTCACAGGTATTATCAGAGGCAGAGCATGAGATAGGTGGTCCTTCTCATCATTATGAGTGCCATGAGACCACTGCTATGCGAGTATTCGTTACATATCAGAGAGGCAATAGGCACTTGTTTGCAGCAGCAAAGCGAATGTTATCTCCACTCGGGGTGGAAGGGGCCTCACTTCCGGCATCGACTACATAGGTGCAGGACAAGGGCAAGAGGCCCATGCATGACGAGGGTCCATCAGGTGAACAGGAGGTTGACTTCATCCTCATTCAGGATGATGATGCAGATGTGGAGAGTGCCAGACTTAGGATGACCATCCAGGAGCAGAACACGGAGATCCAAGACTTGTCACTCAATTTGGAGAGGGCCAAATCGATCATCAGGTATTTGGAGTAGAGGAACAAATAGCTTGAGGACCAGGATGAAATCATGGAGCTGCAAAGCATCCATGAGAATCGACAAGCTGCCCAGCAAAGGAGGATCGAGCTCACTACCTTGGAGCAAGAGATTAACAATGACCGTGAGTCTTGGCTCGAGCGGATCAACATCCACCTTGAGAGACTGCTGGATAAGGCTGATAAAGAAAAAACCATACTGAGGAGGATGGTTTATCATTACAGGGCACAGAACATGAGTTTGAAGGCTCGGATAAGGAGCTTAAAGGCAAAATTGAGCAGAGCAACAAGGAGACAAAAGAGGCAAAAAGAGAAAGATCAGCTTTGAATCTTGGTTGAAGCCCCTATGGCCCAGAATAGTGCCTCTTAGAAAACCTCCAGCTCAAATTTCAAGAAATTTGGGTGAATTTTGGTCACATGGAAATTTTTTGGTCACAACACAGGTTTTTTCTCCCTGTGCGCTGCGCCACTGGCGCGGCGCTTAGGATTGGGAGCTCCAAATTGGAAATGGCTTGCATTTTTGGATTCAACATGAAAAATCATGACTATTGGTGCTTGGACAAGAAATTTGGGCATGATTTGAGTCTCCAAGAGGTTAAAAACACCCAAAAAATGACCTCTCTGGCCCTATTTTGACACACAGGAAGCAGTCTTGGGAGAATGAAGTTTTGGAGGGGTAAATGAGCACCAAATTCAGAAATTCCACTTGGGTTGGAAAGTAGACATGCTAGGCTTTCCAACAAGCACACTTGGGCACAATTTGGACTCTCGCAGGTGCCTCAAAACAGCCTCCAAAGTGGCACAGCGCATATAGAAAGTGGCGCGGCGCATATAGGGAAAAAGGCTAAATTCACCTCCGTTTCACGAAATTTCGATTCGCGACTTTCTCCAAGTGGGCCTACTCATCTAAACTTCAATTTTTTTGGAAACTAAGGAAAATTTTAAAGAGTTTGACTTCTATCCAAGTGGCAAAGGAAGGCAAACGGTCACCTAAGCCATTTGTCATCTTTGTAATGCTGCACCTGTAGCTAATGGTTGGTTTTCCATCTGCATTTTGTAATGATTTGAGAAACTCCCCAACTCTTGGGCGTTCTATCTCCTCATGGCATGTTCTATTTATTGTATGAAAACCATTTGCAAATGGTTGGTTGGCTTATAATTTCTGGGAGACTATGGGAAAGAAACTCTGTTTCTTCATTGTATATTTTGACAGAGGATTAATGAAAGGCAGAGGCTCTATTTCATGAGATTCATGTGGTTGTGAGTGTAGCAAATGTGTCTCTTATGTTTCATATGTATTTCGTTATGTTTCACAGTTCATTTCATATTCATTTCCAGTGAAATTTTCTAAGTTAGATAAGGTAGAATTCATTTTTATTACTCTGCCTGTGGGAAAATTTCATGTTTAGTGTTCTTTCTTCTGTTGAAAAGGATTCATGTACTTATGCCCTTTTCACCCTCCTAGGCAATCTCTCCATTCCGCGTTATTTAAAACTAAATTGCTAGACTTTCCGCCTGTCTTGCCTCACGAAGTAATCTGTTCCTTTGTATTAAATTCTCTGCTCATTACTGTCCGTTGGTCCCATACCATCCCAGAAACTCAGTCATTCATAAAAATCGCTTCTTGTATCCATATTCACTTACTAGCCTAAGATCAATATTTCACTGTAAGCCATCTCAGGCCATATCGTTTATCTATTCACTGAGCGTGACTCGGAGAGAGCCCTCTCCTATTCTGGTAGGGCTAGCTATCAGACTGAGCATGGTTTATGGTTACCCTGAAATTTGCCTTCCTTTAGCCTAAGGCAGATTTAGGTGCTAACAAGTTGCAATAGGATATTGGCCTAGGCAAAGATTTTAAAAGAGCTATACTTTTAGCATTTAAAATAAAATTTTCTCTTGGAATAATGAATCTTTCATTTACTTGTTCATTTTTTAAAATTTCTTTAGTCATATAATCTGTCCATAATTTCATGGTTGAAATATGTTAAAATCTCAAGCTTTTTAATTCCATGGTTGAAAATTTGTCAAAATCTTAAGGTTTTTTTGAGTTATTATATTTTGTCTTTAATGCTATGGTTCAAAACAATAACAATTTTAGGGTTTTTTCGAGTCAATATATTTTATGTTTAACAACATCAATGGAAATTGTTGGAATTATAAGGCTTTGAGACGTGATATATTATATTTAACATCATGTCCAAGAATTTTTGGTATTTTACTACTTCTCAAAGTCCTGATATTTTATCTTTAATTCCATTGCCAAAAAGTGTCAAAATTGTAACCCATTTTATTTTGTTCCAACATTAACAATTATTTACTAGGGTTATTTTTCATCGTTTTGAAAAAAAAATTGGTTTCTACTGCATTTAAAAAAATGTTGAAAATTTAGCCTTTAAAAAAACATCGTTCTGGCATACACAATTTTTGTTTTTGGGTTGTTTTTTCATATTTTTTTGGGATTTTTCAGGCTAGAGTTCTCATTTTGAGGTAATAGTTCTCATTTGATCAGTAACTTTGTTCACACTTCATAGATATGACAATCACCTTCAGACACAAAATATGAAGCCTAAATGTTGATACGATACTAAAACATTTTTTCAAACTAAATTTCTCATATATCTCAAGATGCTTCTGCAACAACTCATAAGATGCTTATGGAATATTGAGTCATGCATTTTTCCTATGCAATAGGCCCAATGTATAAGTCAAAATCTAAAAAATTAGTTTGCATAATAGATGGAAACCAATATATCTCAATGTTTGATAATCTTGTTCATAACAACTAATAGTTAGCTTCATTTGCAAATGCTTCGAATGTTTTTGATTGTTCAAAGATTCCTTTTCTTAAGCAAGGAATAGGAACTTTTCTTGTTTCACATACTTCTATCGTACAACTACCTCTTTGATTGCGCAATGTGCAGAACTGGGTATTTTTTAAAACTAATCCATATTTAAACAGAAATTACAGATATAACCATAAATATAGAGATGCAATAGAAAGAACACTTCATTTCATTAATATCAAATATTGAAATATGCTTACAAACAAAATGGAAATAAGACTAATTCATTGGATGGTATCTTATCTCTAAGCAGAGATGTGGTAGCTACATGCATCTGAATTGTGTTACAATGAGGCTTAAAGACCTATTTATTATTGAGATACAATGGAAATACCTAAACATCCAAAAACTTAACCCTAGGAGATGAAGCACCAAACTATGGGCCCCATTTGGGTAAATTGGTACATCAACTTCTTAGGGTTCTAACTTTGGCATACGATCTCCATTTGATGTGTACAATACCTCTTTAAAAATATCTGTCTGAGGAATACAAATTTTGAATGGCCTCAAAACATTGTTTAGGGCCTCAAAATGACTTTGGAAGTTCAGAACCCGTAAAAACTGCCAAAAATAGTAAATTGTGCTACAAATAAGGAAACTAAAAAACTGAAAGAAACAATGGTGGGGTTCCAAGTGGAATAGGTGGGTGGACACCAATATCCACCTAGATCATTCCTCCCCCCTTAGGAAGCAATGGTACCCATTGCGTTGATTTCCTCCATGAGATGAGAAAACTTCTGCTAAACTTGGTCTATGGTGAGCCACCTGCCCTGGTGAAGGAGTTGGCCTGCTTTGACAACTCGATATATTTGGACCCTTTTTTTTGGGTGTTTTTGATCTGCGTGTCCATGATATGATCAGTTATGGCTTGTTCCATGAAGTGTAGATTTAAATCTATAGGTTTGAATTGTTCTGTAATGTTTGATGTGTCCAATAGTGGTGGGAAGTATGGTCGAAGGCGGTCCACATTGAACACTAGGTGTAGGCCAAGGAATGGGGGAATGTTGAGCTCGAATTCATTGTCCCCCATAACCTTGGTAATGGTGTAAGGACCATATCGAAGTGGCCTGAGTTTCCGATAGGCTTCGGTAAGGCATTCCTTATGCAAATGCAACCAGACTTTGTCGCACACCTAAAACTTGTGTGTCACCCAATGTTGATCATTTTTCTACTTCTTCTTGGCATTTGATTTCTCTAGAATGGTGTGGACCTATTGACGGATGTCTTGGATGTGCTCAATGAAGTTGTTTGCCTTATTGGCTTCGGACTGGACATGAGCCAAACTTGCCTGAGAAGCTACAAATGGTATGGCCACACCAATGGGACATATTCGCTGGTATTCCAAGCCAACCTGAAAAGGGTTATTGCTAGTCGAGTTGTGGAGAGCCTAATTATAACTCTTCTAGACATATGGGAGGCTCTCATCCCATGTGCATGGATTCCTTGAGTTGTACATGCGCAGAATGTGTATGATCATCTTGTTGATGACCTTTGTCTTCCCATTAGTTTGGGGATGGAAAGTTATGGACTTAGTGAGCTTAGTGTCCAGCATCGACCAAAGACTAGATAAAAATGAACTAAGGAACCTACTATCCTAATATGAGATGATAGACTATGGGATGCCAAACTGTACCTAAACTCGTTCAAAAAATATTTTAGTTATGGTTGCCACTATGATATTCTTCTTGCAGGCTGCTATAATGGCGATCTTCGAGAATCTACCAACAACCACAAAAACACAGTCATTGCCATGCTTAGTAGAAGGAAGGCCCGACATGTATTCCATGGAGATGGATTCCCAAGGTCAAATAGTGGTAGGAAATAGAGTATAAAAGCATTGCTTATTAATGGTCTATTTGGCAATGGCGCAGACAGTGTAGGATCTGATGTACTTCCCAACATTGTGTTGATGATTCGGCTAATAGAAATACTTTTATAGTATTTCCACCATTTTCTTGACCCTGAAATTCTCAGTGGCCTGCCTGTAGTTCACTTCCCAAAACATCTTGGCATGCTTGCTTGAAGGAACACACAGGTGTCCGAGGTGGCATAACAGAGCATCCTGGAGGTGAAAATATGGAACTTGCTAATCCTCCAAGAACATTTGGTATGTGTGGCCAAATTATAAGTCATTTTTGTAAAGAAGTGGTCAATTAGAAGTCTCATGCCCACAAGAGTTGAGCTCAGTGGTTAACGTCACAATTAGTGGTCAGTTGAGGCAATTTACAACATTATTGGTGCTACCTTTCTTGTACTTGATATTCAAATCAAACTGTTGAAGATGTGTGGACCACTTCTAATGGTGATCATTATGCAACTTCCCTTTTGTTTGTATAAGCTGCAGGGGTTGGTGGTCTGTGTTTTTTAGTTTCTAAATCTACCTCAGCCTGAGAAAGGTAGGATCTAGGGCCAACATCAAACCACGCTTAACCTGGTAGCTATCCCTACCAGGTCGGGAGAGGGCTCTCTCCTGGTCAATCTCAGCAAAATATGATCACTAAAGGCTTGAGATGACTGATATAACTACTGATCTAGGCTAGGTATATGTGCAAAGAGTTTGATTGAATAAAATGATGTTTTTGTTGGCTCTAATAGAAAGGTGGATCTTGGGTGCAGGGAATGAGGCTCAGTCTTGCAGAGATCTCAATGGGGCAAGGTAGGTAACTGATTTGGCACTTCAAATCAAATGAGATGGAGGGATTAGATAGGTGAGGAGTTGAAGAGGGAAAGAGAAGCCATGGATCCTCTTCAAACCACTGAAAACATCAAAAAGTTAAAGCAAACCTTAGGTAGAGCACTACAATTTCAGTGGATTCTACCTTCACTCTTGTTTGATTTAGTTAAGAAGAAATAAGATAGTTAATGACATACATAACACATAAGTAAATTCACAAATACAAAGGAAAGCACTGTACCAAAAAAAAATGCCACATGAATCCCAAAGAGTGCTGCAAACCCTAGTCTCAATTCCTTAGCCAAAATGCGGATATGAGTGTACAATGAAGCTCCTTGCTTTCTCTAGAGTCCAACCATGCTAATGACTGAAAAAAACATAAGATATAGACAAACCATAGCTCATACTAGCATCTAGGGGTCGACCTCACATGCTTAGGAGCTGTTCCAACTAATTCTAAACTGAGAACTAGAAATTAGGCAGTGGAAAAGCATGCCTCTAGAAACAAGGGAACTGATTCATTCAGTTTCAAACAACATTTTTAACAGCTGAATCTACCTCATATGTGAAAATTTGACATATTTACATCATGATCCATCAAAGTACATTAAATTACATCATAAATTTGACATTAAGAAGGTGAAAAAGTCAAAATGGCAAAAGCAAGGTGAAAAACAGAGCATTCCTGGTCAAACTAGGCCAAATTTCCTCTATGCGTTGCGCCTGATTCTCTATGCATAGCACCTATTTGGAGCCACTTTTGGAGGCCTTCCTGGTGTCAAAATTTTCTCCAAGTGTGCTTTTTGGAACGGTCTGCCTGTCTACTTTCCAACCCAAGTGGAATTTTTCAATTTGGCCTCCATTTACCCCTCCAAAATTCATTTCTCCCAACATTGCTTCCTGTGTGTCAAAATAGGGGCAGTAAGGTCATTTTTTTGAGTGTTTTTGACCTTTTTGAGGGCTCAAAACCTGTCCAAATTTCTTGGCCATTGGTAGGAAAGCATATTTTTCCATGCTAAATCCCAAAATTCTGAGTTTTTGTCATTTGGAGGCTCCCATCAAAAGCGAGCGCCAAGTAGCGTGGTGCATAGAGCAGAGATTCCTGTTTTTTGAGCAAAAAAAATTCCAAAAATGAAAAAAGTGCCCCAAATTTTTTGAAATTTGGGCTGAGTCTTCCCCATCAAGCATTGTGTTGGGCCAAGGAAGCCTCAACCAATATCTGAAGTCTATCATGCTCCTTTCACCTCTTTGATTCCCTTTTCAATTTTGCCCTTAAGTTCCTGATTCTCACCTTGCAGACTTTGTTTCTTGCCATGTAATGATATGCCATATGTCTCAACAATTTCTTCTCCTTGTTGGCCTTCTCCAACAACCTCTCTAAGTGGATATTGACTCTTTCAAGCCAAGACTCCCAATCGGCATTGATCTCTTGCTCAAGTGAAGTGAGCTCCACTCTCCTCCTTTGGGCAGTATAGCGATTCTCCTGAATGTTTTGCAACTCCATAATCACTTGTTTATCTTCAAGATGCTTATTTCTTTGCTCCAGGTAGTTTATGATCCACTTAGACCTCTCCAAGTTTAGGTACGAGGCATTGATGTCCGCCTGCTGCTCTTGGATGACTTCCTTGAGATTTGTGTTTTGTGGGCCCACATCAGTATCATCACCCTCAATGAGAATGAAATCCCGCTCACCTGAAGGCCCCTCATCTTATAATGGCCTCTTGCCTTTGTCCTGAACCTGTTGTGCTGATGATGGAAGCGAGACCCCTTCCACCCTGGGTGGAGACAATACTCACTTTGCTGCTGTGAACAAACGTCTAGTGCCCTTCTGATAAGTGATAAACACCGGCATACTAGCGGTCTATGTCTCATGACCCTCATGCTGATAAGAAGGTCCACCTATCTCATGCAAAGCCTTTGAAGGTCCCTAAGGAGCTGTGAAAAACTCACGAGAAATGAAGTCCTCCCAAGTGATGCCCTACAAACCGAGCTGATAGATGACCACAATCTTAATGAGCGCAAAATGGTATATATTGTTGAACTATTGCTGAGGAGTCTTGTGTTGTACTAGGGTGGTCATCTTCTCGATGTTTCAGCACATGAAGTAGGGGAGGTTCATCATCCTCACCCTAGTAAAATGCATCAGTAGCCTGATATGATAGGCATATAAACGGGAAAACTGACCCTCACAGTTGAAATACTTCATTATCGGTTTCATTAAAGGAGGATATCAATATTTGAGGTACCAAAAAGGAAAAACTCTCCTAAGTTGTCTCAAATAACCGGGCTTGATGTATGGTTCATAATGCTGCCTGTCAATTTGCTGCCTCTTTTTCCATTGCTCTCTAATGTTAGGAATATCGGTTGCTAGTGAAACAGATTCTGGTGTTAAAGTGAAGGTTACACTAGCTAGGGTGGCTTGACCATCATGTAAATGAAGCATAAACAAATGGGCCAACTCATGATGAAATTGAATTCTAGCAACCATCTCACAAAATTCATAGCAGGACTAGTGTTGGAAACAAGTGATGGCAAGAGGGTAGGCCTACAACTCAGCAAGAGTGGTACATTCTTCTTGAATATGTTTGCCACCTCTATGAGGCCTCCTGGGTGCATGTACCTCTGTCGGTGAGTCACTATGTGTGTCCTCTTCATGATCATATGAGGGATCAGACTCCATCTTTGCTAGTGGGTGAGTTGTCTTGATGAGGAATAGGAAATTTATGATGTTTCTTGATTTTCTGCCACCAAGGTAAAAATATGTGAGGGACTGTGGAGGGAGGAAACAATGAGGATTTTGGGACTGTTAGGATAGGGTTTAGTTAGGGAAACAGGGTATTAGGGAGTGATATGGGAGTTTTAGGGATAACAGTTAGGGTTTGGGAATTTATATTTAGGATTTGGGAAATGGGAATTGGGGATAGGGGTAGATAATTTTTGGGAATATGAGAGTTAGGGAATGGGAAATAAACTGGCTAAATGAGTGAGGGAGTGGACAAATGAAGAAATGGAAAAATATATTTTGGCAGCAGAATGACAGTTTGAAACCCTAGGCATTGTTTTCTTTGAGATATGCAAAGAGGGAGGGTTTGATTTTTGTTTACACAACCACCATAAACTTCATAACAAACTCTTTCACCAGCCAAGAGGAGAGCTTAACTTACTTATTCACTGGAGGTTTTGGCAAATTTAGGCAACTTGAGGAAGTTTTTGAAGAAACTGGGTTTGGCAGCTCTATGTGCCGCACCTCAAACCCAATGCACTGCACCCTTTGTATGTGCCACACTCGTTCAGTTTTACACTGAGAATCGCGGCTCTATGCGTCGTGCCTACTGAGTGTGCCGCGCCACTTGCCCAGTGCGTCGCGCCTCTGATTTTGGGCAGATTTCTCCAAATTTCTCTTGCTTGCTCTCAAACACGACTTTGCTTTGCTCAAACTTTGTCTTTGAATGCAAATGAGCATTTCCATTGAAGAAATGACTTATATATGAAGACCTTTAATTTTTATTTCATAAAAACCCACTTTCATAATGTTTGGAATATGACTTTATTTTTTTAGCTCCGTTTTTGAGCTTTTTCACTTTATTTGAGCTTGTGATGAATTGAATGACTTGTGTTTTGTTTGCTTTGCAGGGGATTGGAGCTACTAAGGCTAGGGAAAGTGACTAGGGTTGCCATTGAACTGATTCACATATGAAGGAATGAAATTACATAAATTTGTACAATAAAATCTAAAATACTCTGTTTTTCCTCAAAACAAAGTTTTGAGGAAAAATACATCTTTGAGCACTTGCTTATGAATTTTATTGGTACTGGAACCTACTAGCTGTTATTGGACATTTTTAAACCCTTTTTGATGAAACCCTAATGAAACCCTAGACCTAATGACTAGTGACCAAATTTTTCTTGAAGACTCACTGAAATGACAAAATTTGACCTTGACACGTTAAAATCACTTTGTAAGAGCATGTTTGATCACTGGAGGAAGACTTCAAACATTGACACTAACAGTGTGGATGACAGTTTCCTTCCCCAAAATGTAATGCTTCCATTGTCAGTAGGCCTGCACAATAAAATACATCTCTTTGTCATAAGTGGGATACTTCCAGACTATGTCTAAAAGTGTATCATTGTGATATGCCACTGGATGCCCATATTGAGTAAGGACTGCCACAATAGCATAGTCAGGGGCATCTATCTTGATCTTAAATGGTTGTTGTAAGTTTGGTAATGTGAGCACTGGTGCAAAGCAGAGGTGATGTTTCAACTCGGCAAATGCCTTCTGTTGAGATTCACACCAAAATAATTTTTCTTTCACTCCTCCCATGACGACTTGACTCAAGGGCCAAGTGATATGAGAGAACCCCAACATGAACCTACGGTAGAAATTGGCAAGACCAAGAAAGATGTGGAGCTTTGTCAGAGTGGTTGGGGCTAGCTAATCCCGAATTACTTGGATCTTGGATGGATCCACATGCACTCTTCGTTCATCAATAATGTATTCCAGGTACCAAACTTGGGTCATGCCAAAAGTTAATTTCTCCAAATTGGCACACAAATTTTGTTGCCACATTGTTTGGAGAACTTGTCGGATGTGGTAGATGTGCTCTTCCCAACTCTGGTTGAAGATTAGGATGTCATCCAAGTATACCATTAGAAATGAGTAGGTAAATGACTACAAGATTTCATCCATGAGCCTCATGAAGGTTGCAGGAGCATTGTTCAACCAGAAAGTCATAACCAACCATTCAAGAAGGCTCTCCTTGGCTTTGAAGGTAGTCTTCCACACATCAGAGAGTTTGACTGGTACCTGGTGATATCCAGACTTCATGTCAATCTTGCTAAAATATTTTTCCCCCTTGAGTTCGTCCAAAAGGTCATCAATCTGTAGAATCGAGTACCTATTCAAGAAAATGATCTTGTTCAGGACCCGGTAGCCAATATAGAGTCTCCAAGTCCCATATTTCTTTCGTACCTACACAATCGGGCTCCCATAGGGTGACGAACTTGGCTGGATGTGACCTTTCTACAAAAACCCCTGAATCTGAGTCTTGATTTTGTCGTTCTCCAGAATGAAGCACTGATAGATTGGTCCATTAGGAAATGACACACCAGGGATCAGATCGATGGAGTACCTACCCTGAAAATGTAGAGGCACTGTTGTGGGGAAGTTAAAGATGTCCTTGTACTCCTCCGTGACCTTGTCCATTTGTTGTTATCATTTGGAGGGGCCCTATCTCAAGGTCATGGCCACCATCTTCTTCTTTCCATTAGGGTGTATCATAAGGAAAACAAATTTTGTAATTTTGGAAATGAGCTTAGTGTATTGTTTTGTAGTAACCAAAGATATGGTAGTAGGTGGTGCTACCTTCGGTATCCTATACAACTTGTTTCCCAAGCTAACAATAAAAGTGTGAGGGCTTGACTCATACACATCATGTTGCTTCCCCAAGTATGGTTGGCCTAATATTACATCACAAACATCAAGGGTAGAAATGTGACATAATACCTCATCCGTGAAGGGCTTGATGTTGTATGGAAGTTGGCACTACTGGGTCACGCGAAGATCCCGTCCTTGGTGAAACCACTCAGTGGTGTATGGTTGTGGGTGTGTTGTGGTCAATAAGCCAAGCCACTTCACGACCTCTACTAAAATGAGGTTATTTTGGCTCCTGCTGTCAACAATGAACTCTAGTAGGGAACCCTTTACCCACATATGGGAGCAGAAGAGGCACTCCTCCTCCTCTCGATCTTCGGGTTCCTCCTTCTAGATCTTCATGGTGGAAATAATGGCATTAGCCTCTACATCGATAATCTTCTTCCTTTTTTCATTCCCCTTGTTAGGTTTTGACTCATAGTTGGAACATGCATCTGATTCTGAAGCCTTCAGCTCAACCACTAGTGACTGCTTGGCCCAACGCTCACTTGAGTTGTGAGTCGTGCTCTTATGGAACTCACACCACTTTCCCATGCCCTTATTCAGCTTTGCGGTGTTGTCTTGGGCCACCCTACCTTGGCTTTGTCCTTCGTTCTGTGGTTTGGGGGCACCTTTCCCTTGCTTCAGATTCGCAGGTCCAAAGTTTAGTTTCTTTTGTTTAAACTTCTGCTTGATCTTGACTACGTATTGGTACGTTGTACCAAGCAATGAGATGTCTAGGAAGTCCATCTCATCCTGGATGTACATGTGTAGGCAGTCGTGGTACTTGAGTACCAAATGTTTCTTAGAATCCTTGATATCGAAATTCTTGTGAAGGGTATGAAAAACATTGGTAAACTCTAGCACATCTTGGTCCCTTCCCTATCACAGTGTGGTCCACTTTATGTATTTATCCTCATAGCTCCTGACAGGGTAGTACTACACCTTGATGATGTCGCGGAACAAATTCCAGGTGGGTGCAGCTAAAAATAGTGATGTCTTATTTTCATCCTTGTGCTCACAGTAGGTTTCCCATCATTCCTTAACGTAGGGGGCGCCTTTGAGAAAAGCAAAAGTAATATTTTCCTAGCTGGAAAAACCATGAAAAGAAAAATAGCCTTCTAGCAGATTTAACCATTTATCTACGGCTTCTGCATCTATTTGGCCCTCAAATATGGAATTTCAAACTTTACTTGTACCTTAAAAGGAGTGGATCCTCCAGAGTGACTGTTGGATGTGGATTCACCGTCGGTGGGCAACCGTTGAAGGATTTGAGCAAAGTTATCCATCACCGTGTTCCTCTGTTTCTCAAGTGCCTCCTCGAGCAATATTTTGATAGGATCTCCTACTCCCTCATCTTTCTTTTCTTCCCTCATGGGCAGCCATTAGGGTTTGCAAGGCGTATATTCCAAAGTTTCAACTAGATTGAGCCCTATCTCCTTATATCTTGACCTCGTTGGGGACATGCAAAGAAAAACAGAGAAAGAGCATAATGCTCTGATACCATTAATTCAGATTTAAAAAGGAATGCAACAATTTACAGATATAGCCATAAATACAAAGATTTAGCATAAATAACACTTCATTTCATTAATATCAAATATTGAAATATGCTTACAAACAGAATGGAAATAATACTAGCTTGGGCGATGGTAGCTTATCTCTGAGAAGAGATGTGGTGGCTACATGCCTCTGAAATGTTTTACAATGAGGCTCAAAGGCCTAATTATTATTTAGAAACAATGGAAAACCATAAACATCCAAAAACCTAACCCTAGGAGATGAAGTGCCAAACTATCGGCTGTATTTGGGTAAATTCGTACATCAGCTTCCTGAGGTTGTAACTTTGGCATACGATCTTCGTTTGATGCACACAATACCTTGTTAGAAAGATCTATCCAAGGAATACAAATTTTAAATGGCCAACATGGGACATTGACCATGTTGGCCCTAGTTTTCCCTAAAAACATTGTTTAGAGCCTCAAAATGGCTCCAATAGTTTAGGACCCGAAAAACTGCCAAAAATAGTAAATTGTGCTACAAATAAGGAAACTAAAAAAATGAAAGAAACAATGGTGGGGGTCCAAGTGGAATAGGTGGGTGGCAAAAAATATCCACCTGGATCATAAAATTATGCCTATATATAGTATTATAGGTGACTATTTTTGTTTGAAAAATCTTACATATAGAATGTGGATGAATATTTAATTAAAAACATGTAATTTACTATTAAAATTGGTAAATTTTGGTTAATATTATCCACTTAATCGTATATATGTAAAATATGGGGGAATTTTTAACTAAATGATCGAATATTTTTTTTCCAAAAATGTCCAAAAAATAACCAATTAGCAAAATTTCGCCCCTAAAAATTTCTCTAGTGCAAAAGTGCAATCGATGGTAAGGTTAAAAATTAATTAAAGTTTTTCAATATATGGCAATGTAGGTTCAACTAACGATTAAATTCAACTCAGTACCCACAGTGATGTAGAAGAAGCTTTCATTGTTCTCCTTCCATGTGGAGAAATGAGAAAGGGTGTGTGAGAAGTGTAGGAGAAATGGTCTGTGGAGAAATTGTGTTCGTAGAAAGATGCTTGCTCTTGATGTTAATGAAGAAGTTAATTTATTGAGAATATTTTCTCTCACTAGGATGGAGGCATGTGGAAAATGAACAATTGTGCAGGAAGTACAGGAGAAAGACTATGAAAAGAAATTATATGCGGGGGAGTTTGTGAAAGAGCAGGGACTAGGAGTTATGTTTTTTGCCTCCTTTCTTGAGATATTGTATATTTTAAAATTTTAATAAATTACTATCAAATTTATATTAACATCGTTATTTTTTAAAATAATTAATGTGGAGGTGCAAAAGAATCTTTCATTGTGCTCCTTTCTTACCTCTGCACAATCGCATCTCTGTGCTCAATATACAACAAAATTTTGAGCATCACAAAATATGCGACATACTAATATAATTCATTAATATTTAATGACCCCTTATTTTTTTCATTATACACACTTTTTTGACATTATCGTTTATGGGAGCCTAATTCTAGTTCCATTTATGAGAATAAATTTACTTTTATGATTTAGGTACCAGGATTTTGATAAGTTCTTCATAGAAAATTATTATTATTTGAACCATGACTTTGTGTTCACATCTGAGCCTATTTACCAACTCTAAAAATGATTCACATACATTGTGTGAAAACATTAATTGAAAGTATATTTTCGAGAATTTTTTTTGAGATTTTATATGTTTCCAAATGTTCTATAGATTCGAAATTATATTAAACATGAGGGACTATTTAAGGCACCAATGTTACATTGTTATTTTGTTTTTAGTTTCGCAAAATTTAAAAACAAAGAGGTGTAAATAAAGTATACAGTATGTCATAGTTAATTGTGTTTGAAACTCAGGCTTTACATTTACATGGTGGAATAAAGTAATTTCCAAGCTTCATCTTTGTCAACTTTACAAGTATTCCTTCTCATTTTGAGACCCTTTCATAGTTCATGGAATTATTAGTATTGATACATTGTGTGAAGGTGCATAGGAATAGTTTTTCCCCTCGCTCACCCAGTCATTTATTCCTCTAGACTCTACATAATGGCCCCGCCCAATGACCCCCTCTTACAAGCATTACTAAATACTCTTTTCTCTTTGTTTGATAGTTGCAATATGATTTCATCCTGCAATTACATGATTTCTAGGTACAAACATTGTAGAAAAATGTATTTCAATGAATCTATTTATTTAAGTTTTGTATTTTGTACTATGTTATTTACTAACATGATTTACTATGGTTTGATTTCATTGTGTAACTAGTTCATTGAGCTATGTTGTGTCTACCTTTTTGCAATGTGATGTCCTACATTGTTTTATTGATTTATAAAATTTCCAAATCCTTTAATTCATCAAACAATATTAGAAAATGTATTTCCATATGTTACAATTATACAATTTGATTATATTTGTTCCAGTTATTACATTGTTCTTCTATATGTTTCTTGACATACATTTCTTCATTTATTTGTAATACATTTCCATATTTCTAATAACTTGTTATAACTTATTTGTATTAAAAAGGGCCAGTCACGCAAAATTCAAACAAATTTTTAAACCAATCGTTATCATGTAGAACTCAAACAAATTTGTAAACCAAATATTTATTTCAAGAAATGATGTATGGAAGTGTACAACAAAACTTACAAAATATTTTTCATGTATACATATGTTTATATTCCACAATATTCCAATGTGTTTTTTTTTTAATGTGTTCAGAAAATTACAATATATATCCTTTAACATATACTGAATTTTGAAACTAGCTGAGAAACTAGAAAAGTTTTGGACTGATTTCTTTATTAATTAACCATAGTCTTCTAGGTTTATGTTTCTAGTGATTATGATGCAAGAATTGAGGTCTGATTGATGCATTCACGTTTTGCAAGAGATCTTCTAATAATTTTCTTAGGACATCTAGTTATATTCCATATGCCCATGCACTTTTTGAAGTTACAATATGTTATTCGTTAATGTTAAAATATCTTGGATAAGTATTAATACATCTTGAATGAGCATTAAGATATCTTATCTCACTGCATATACCTCTTTCTATATGCTTTTGCCATTGCTTCTTTCATCCATTTGTCTCATTGTTTGTATTGCAATAGTAACAACTAAACCATGGTATTCTGAGTGGTAGAGAATCCCCCCCCCACCCGTTGCCCTCTCCTTTGACCATGACGATACCAACAAGACTTAGAAAATTAAGAATATAATAAAAAAATGATAAATCAAATCATAATAATGCTTATCGATTTTAGAAGAAATGAAGAAAATTGGTTTCCTAGAAGTTTTAGAAGTGTTTTCAATGCTAATGGGCCTACAACAAGATGAACATTGGTAAATTGCTTTCGCAAAGCTATTAGAAACCAGTTCATAGCCAACAGGCCTACATATAATGCGATAGAGGCGACATGTCATCTAAATCATGAATTAAGATCAAATTCTGAAGGGACATTTAAATACTGTTTATTTTAATGGTATCCATTAACCAGTTAGCATCATCAATCTAGCTGGTAGTAATTTGCTTGATGTACAATCTAAAATCATTGTTCTAAAATCGATTACTTTAAGCTATATCTATTTTTCTTAAATTCACACTTGACATAGTCCAATTCATAGGATTGCATTTCATGATTGCTCTGTTTGTCATGCTTTAGAAATAGATATCAACATACTATTTTATTAATATCCTCAATATAATTCTATTTTTCTTAACTAAATATCTCCTACCAATAAATACAAGTCAGTTTAGCATTTATTCAGTGAGCCAATATGTATTCATGACATTTACTCTATTAGCTTGTTTCACCATCAAATAGAGTGAACGAACCTTGGTATTGACATTTATTGAATACTAACTGCATTAGTGATTTCACATTTGTCAATTGATATCTATTATCCAATATTAAATGAATTTTGTTTTTTATTTGTGTGAGGAAGAATTGTTGTGTTAGAGAATGGATATGTGGAGCACATTACACCCAAATCAACTAGGTAGTAGTTCTGGTTTGTTAAAGTTTTTAGCATAAAAAGTTTAGTTTGTGTGTATATCGTGCTATCACTCAAAATGTCTCTTTGGCTGTGAAGGAAAACTATCAAGGTAACATTTTCAACTAGCTTTCCGATTGAATTTGGCCCTTCAATCTGGAGAAGGCTCTCTCCATGGACTCTAGCACTCATAGTCACTTTTAGCAGTAGATCATTAAGCTCATTGGAAATTTTTAATTGGTATCAGGTGAAATAGATTTAGAACAAAAGGATAAGGACCATTGGGCATGGATTCTAGTGAAGAAAATGCTAACCACAATATACATAAATAACCCCAATAGAGGCAATAAAGGATATGACTTCTTAGACAAAATTACCATCCAGATGTGGAGACAAAATATAAAGAATAAATATCTAAACAGACTAAGGAGATTTATGTTGTAAATATTTAAGTAGATAACATGGAAAATATTCAGATAACCTCAATTTGAGCATTCATAAGGAATTAAAATTCAAATAGATTTATTGAAAACACTAAATACTTGATAATTTAGATATGAATCATAAAGAGAAACTAAACACCATAATGAAAAATAGACAGGAAGTCATACACACATGAATCTATGCAAATTGTCTATGTAAAACTACTTATAGATATTTATTAATGTCTAAAACCATTTATAGAGTTTTGTCCCATTCAATGCTTTTGAACCCTTCATTTCTATTATTAATCCAACTTATAAACATATTACATTGTTTCTAGATTAATGAAATCTGGAAAATATTTAATATACCAAATATAAAAAAATATTACAAATATGTATATTTCTAATTCTAGAACTAGATATAGAAAGTATTTCAACCATTTGTTGTCAATCTCATAAAGGAGTCTTGAACTGCCTTCTGATATTATGGAGGTAAATTTGGATCTACTCACTAATAACCTGGAACTTCCTGCTAAAAATCTGCAACTGAGTGATAAAAATTAGAAGCCACTATTTCACTCAGAAGATAAGCTAGTTGTTCATGTTTGTTGCCAAAACCCTACTTCAATGAGCAGATAAGCTAGTTGTTCATATTTTTAACCCACATCCTCTGATGAAAACTTTTCAGTTGTAAGGAAAATATCTTCATCACATTACACAATCGCTACTAAAACATCTGGGTATATTGTTTGTAAAAATAGAGCACTACTAAAACTATAGGTTGCCATAAATCTAAGATTTAATGTGTCTTTGATTGCCACGCGTCTTCAACTATTTGGATGCATTGAAATCTCTTCAAATTAAAGGATGCTTCATTTAAATATTTTAAATGATAACTTTAGTTTTCCACTTGTTGATTTGATGTCCAGGTCGAATTGATGAAGTGGCTCATCAACAATGGTCTATGATTTTGGAAAATTCATGAAAAATAAGCTTCAGAGAGCCATTCAAATCTCCAAAACCATGATATTTGTGTAAAAATTGAAAGAATTTAATGTTAACGAGTATGTTCCCAAAAAAATCCTCTTTTGGTTTTTAAAAATACATTTCCAAGTGTTTGGAATATGCATTTTAAAATAGTTACTAAAATAAGAAAAATTAGAATTGCAGAATCTGGTAAAATTGGCTAAAAATATTCCTTCCTTGAAGCTTGGACCTGATCCACCAAAAAGGAAGTTTGGTATGTGCGGCCATTATGCATGAGCTATATCTTCTCCAAATATCTTCCTCAGTGACTTTCTGGCTATTGGCCAAAAGAAGGATATGATGAAGAGAAAAACTTGTCTAAAGGAAAAGATGCTTGTGCAAACCTCATATGAGGAACTGTGTCTTTCAAACCATAATTTCTTATTAGGTATAATTTGAACTAAAACGCATAGCAAGCAGTAGTTCATTAGTATTAGAGTCTATATAAGAATCATAAGGAGGGAATTAAACATGACCATTTATTCTTTCATCCACTAGATGCCATCATGTCAATGCAACCAATCTATTTTTCTTTAGACTCACAATATAATTGGTCAATAATAAAAAAAAAATTGCAGTAGGTCTTTTAAAGCAGATGAATATATAGTATTGTTCTGCATATTTCGCGGAATCTTTTTCCTTTAGAATTGCAGTCCTAACGAATGGTGCACATGTGCATTATGATACAGAACACCATCATCTACTTGATTGACCAAACAGCTAAAGGAGCAACCATAATAGCCACAATTAGATGTTAAGGAAATGTGTTAACCTATCAATATCCACTTTATTTCCTATTTTGTGCCTTAGAATCCAACTGAATATAGCCCATCTTCTCAGAACTCTAATTTTATCTTCCCTGTGCGATATTCATCCTCCTGATACTCTCTCAAAATGGATCTTTTAATCGTTGCTAGTACCATGCAAAATTTGGGCACTAACAAAATAACTAGCACTATGTATTGGAATGAAACTCTGACAACCACTAACAAAATAATCATATGTGCTCGGAGAGAAAATATACAAGCTATCACTGACAAAATAATTGTCAATTCTCTGTGAAAATTTATTAAAAGGAATGCTGACAAAATAATTGGCAGCTTGTTTGAAAAAATCTCATTTTAGCTACTCCCACTAGGAGGTTCACCTCATCTATTAGACTAGTTTTCTTCTTCTTACTCTTCCTAGTCTTGGCTTTGAGGCCATGCTTCTGTTTCTTGGAACTGGAAACCATTACCTTATTTATCACTAAATCTTTAAATGGTGAAAAATATAATTGAAAAACTTTGTTTAAAATTTTCTGAATTAGTGCTAACAAATTAATTGTCATCATGTCTAAATTTATTTTTGAAAAAATTTAATCAACTTACCAAAACCATTACCTTGAAACTAAATTGTGATAACAACCAGCTCCAACAAGGATGCTATCAACTTCAGAGGTAAAAGAACCCCCATAGACCAAGTGCCTGATCCATGTGTGATTATAACCTTTAAAATTTCTCATATTTTACACTAGTTTTCATCTTCTTACTCCTCCTAGTCTTGGCTTTGAGGCCATCCTTCTATTTCTTGTAACTAGAAACCCTTTCCTTGTTTATCACCAAATATTTCAATGGTGAAACATATTATGAGAAGACTTTGATTAAAATTTTCTGAATTAGTGCTAAAAAATGAATTGTCATCATGTTAGAATTTTTTTTTGAAAAATTTTAAACAACTCACTTAAGCCATTACCTTGAAACTGAATTGTAATAACATCGAGCTCCAACAAGTATGTTATCAACTTGAGAGACAAAAGAACCCCCATATACCAAGTGCTTGATCAATGTGTGATTCTAACTCTGAAACATACTCATTTTAAGGCTTGTGACTTATTTGGTTGAAAATAACCACATAGTAAAAACCATTTCTTTACAAACTGAAATCCAAATGCCAAACTAAAAAATAAAAAAACTGAAATGTTAATGCTTTTTACAAAATAGAATCTACATGCTTGCACTACAATAGTATTCATTGCATCCTACTCTAATAGATGAATTTTTTTTTTATATCAAATGATAAAAAAATTATAGCGTATCCATGAAAGAAAATGGCTATTTGATTGCTTTATTCTTTCACTCTCTTCAAAAAGAAAGAAAAACATAAAAATTGACAGCTCAAAATTCAACTAAATATGATGCCCCTGATTTATAAATATGACAACATCCACCTTCTCTGTTGATGTCAATGGACTTATAAAAATATCCTTAAGAGAATGAATAAATACCTCTTTTTGATCCTTCTCAAATGTAAATGCAACCATTTTTTCATCTAGCTTATCATGCACATTAGGTAAAAGCTCTATACATTCTTAATAATTTTCAAATATAATAGTGACAACTTGTATATCTATTTCTTCATTCAACCCAATAGGAATCTCATCCTAGCTATCTCAAGAACTTCAAAACACCATTTTCTCCTTCATTGTCCTCTTGTGAATATTGGGTGTAACTCTCAAGAGTTTTCTGGCATCTAATTTTAGAACTTTGATTTTCACAAGTTTCTTCTTGCAACATAAATTTAAAAAATGAATGATATGAAGAATAGTTCGATTGGAAATATTCATCCAAAGAAGGAAAATAAGTATGAAAATTAAGGTCCTGATTTCGTTCATCTACAACCAAAAAAGAAACTACTTCATATTGAATACTTTCTTGAGTATGATGAAAGTCATTCCATACTATTTCCTCATGGCGAGAAAACAATTTGAACAGGGATTCTTTGATTTCTTCATCCATTAAATATTCATTACCAATTTTAATTCCCACATATTGAATCAATCTTTTGAAATATTCACAACAATTCCCATGAAATGACGAATATTGGGAGCATTCCTTATGAAAATATTTAAGAGAATAAAGACTAGCAGGTGGCAACCTTCATACCAAGATCTTTCCTTTTCCTCTAAGATTGCATAGACATTTTCATCAGGAAATATTCATGCAATTCAACTGCTATCTTATGTGTATGCATATGAAATTTGATCAGATGTAATGTAAGATAGTCTCCTTCTTTATCTTTAAATTTTGGCAAAATGTTTACCAATCTATATGAGGAATAAGATTAGGAAAGCTAGGAATATGAGCTCGATTCATAGAATCATACCTCTGAGACTGTGGATTCATCTTGATACAGTGGAATCACAATTGATACTTTGATTCATGGATCATGATGAGAGTGGTGTCACTAGGCGAATGGTGTGCACCCTTTATGTGTCTGTAGTTTGTTCACCATCAGAGAGAAGAACTGTTCATTGTCATTCTTCTGGGATGTTGACTTAAATATTCACATCCCCAACAATGACGCCAAGATGTTATCGCTCAAATTTCCCTTTGGATGTGAAGGAAAAATATCAAGGTAACCTTTTCAACCAAATTTCAGATTGAAGTTGGCCCTTCAATCTATATAAGGCTCTCTCCTTTGACTACCACTCACGATCACTGTTAGCAGTAGGCCATTAAGCTCGTTGACCTGTTTTAATTGGTAACATATGAAATGGATTTAGAACGAATGGATAAGGACCATTAGGCATGGAGTCCAGTGAAGAGAATACTAACCACATTATACATAAACGACCCTGATAGAAGTAAGAAAGTATATGACTTCTTAGAAAAAATTACCATCAAGATGTGGAGACAGAATCCAAAGAATAAATATCTAAACAGAGCAAGGAGATTTTTGTTGTAAATATTTAAGTACATAACATGGAAAATATTCAAATAACCTAAATTTGAGCATTCATAAGGAATCCAAACTCATATCATTTTATCCAAAATACTGAATACTTGATGATTTAGATATGCAACATAAAGAGAAACTAAACACATAAGAAAAAATGGACAAGAAGTCAAGCACACTTGAATCTTTGCAAATTGTTTATGTAAAACCGCTGATAGCAACTTATTAATGTTTGAAACAACACACTGAGTTTTTTCCCTTTCAAAAATTTCAAACCCTTCATTTCTATTATTGATCCAACTTATAGAAATATTACAACGTTTCCAGATTCATGAAATATGGAAAATATTTAATATACCAAATGTTAAAAAAATATTAGAAATATGTATATTTCTAATTCTAGAACTAGATCTATAAAGTATTTCATCCATTCACTGCCAATCTATTGAAGGAGTCTTGAACTACCCACTGATATTATGGAGGTAAATATGGGACCACTCACTACTGTCCTAGAAAATCCTACTGAAGATCTGCCATTGTTTGCTCAAAATTAGAAACCCCTATTTCACTAGGCAGATAAGCTAGTTGTTCATATTTTTTGCCAAACCCCTATTTCATAGAGAAGATAAGATAGTTGTTCATATTTTTAACCCACAACTTGTTATAAAAATTGTCCATCTGTAAGGAAAATATCTTCAACAAAAACTGATTTTTGTTTTCAAAAATATGTTTCCAGGTGTTTGGAATATGCATATTAAAATTGTGACTTAAACAAGAAAAATTAGAATTATAGAATCTGGTGAAATAGGCTAAAAAATTTCCTTCCTTGAAACTTGGACCTGATCCACCAAAAACAAAGATTGGAATGTGAATCCATCTTGTACAATTTATATCTTCTCCAAACATTTTCCTCAGTTCATTTTTGGTTGTTGGCTTGAAGAAGGATGTGATGAAGAGACAAACTTGTCGAAAGGCAAAGATCCTTGTGCAAACCTCACATGAAGAACTATGTCTTTTAGAACATAACTGCTTATTAGGTATACCTTGAATGAGCACCCATATGAGGCACTGATTCACTAGTATTAGAGTCTATATAGTAATCACAAGGAGGGAATTCAATGGGACCATTTATTATTTCATCCCTTGGATTTCATCCTACCAGTGCAACCAATCTGTTTTTCTTTCTTGTATTATAATTGGTCAATCATAAAAAAATTGCACTCAGTATTTTTAAGGAAATGAATATATAACATTGTTCTGAATATTTCCTAGAAGATATCTCCTGTAGAATTGTAGGCCTAATTAATGGTGCACATGTGCATTATTATGCAGAACACCATTTGTATTGATTGACCACACTGCTAAAGAAGCAACCATAACAGCCATAATTAGAGATTTAGAATATGTGTCAACCTCTCAATTTCCACTTTATTTCCTATTTTGTGCCTTAGAATCCTGCTGAAAATTTTCCATCTCCCCATACCTCTAAGTTGATCCTCAAAATGATAACACCTATGCAATATTTATCCTCTAGATACTCTATCAAAATGGATCTTTTAATCATTGCTAGAACCATGGCAAATTTGGGCACTGAAAAAATAATTAACACCCTCTATCAGAATGAAACTGTGATAGTTGTTGACAAAATAATTGTTAGCACTCTGAAAAATTATTAAAAAGGAATGCTAACAAAATATTTGGCAACCTATTTCAAAAATCCCATTTTAGTTACTCTCAATAAGAGGTCCACCTCATTTGTTAGACTAGTTCTCATATTCTTACTCTTCTTGGTCTTTGCCTTAAGGTTCTGCTTCTGTTTCTTGGAACTATAAGCCATTTCCTTGTTTATCACCAAATCTTTCAATGGCAAATCATTTAACTCAATTACCTTGTTTAGAATTTTCTGAATTAGCACTGACAAAATAATTATTAGTACACCTAAATTTTTTTGTGAAAATTTTTAAAGCACTGGCCCAAGTCGTTACCTTGGAACTAAAATGTATGTTAGATAGTATAGACAATAAACTATATTTGTGAGGAAATTTCTTTATATGGTTTCTACTAGTTCACGTTAAGATAAAAACTAGCATTTCAAAACTATTATCTTTAAAATAAGAATTTTACTGCTCTATAATATATGCATATCATTGCACAGAGTTTTGTTTGCACCTCTACATTCCACATAATGAGAAAGATTTCTCACAAGATACGACATAAGAGATATAAGGTAATATTAGCTATTAAAATAACGTGCACTATGAAAAACATAAATTTGAAAATTAAATTGTGAAAGTTTACTAGTCAAAATCAGCTAGACATTAGTAGTTTCTAAAATTGAACATTGCAACTATAATTTACATTGTAACTAATGTGTGTTTTCGTATAGCACAATAATGGTGTTAATCATGTTGATTCACCCAAAGGGTGTGTAGGAGATATTAATTTGCAATGAATTTATATCAGTTTATAAATTCAAACCCTTTAATTACAATATTTAGCCATTTATCAAAATTAAAGGCTTTTATATACAAAACTTTGAAGTTTAATTTACACATATAAATATGAATATTGTCCAATATATAAGCTTGGATCTTTTAGAATTTGCATTTAAATACTAGATATTTTGTTGTGTGGAGAAAGGGTGTGTGAAGGTAGTGTGTGTGAAGCTTGTGTTCCTTTCTCCACACATGCATTTTCCACGCAGATGTTTTGTTGCACTCCTCGCACACGATTTATACTGCAATCCCACAAAAATTTTCTCGATACAACAAAATAAAGCTTATTATCCTCATAGATTAGCCTATCTATGTACCATGTTGGAAGTTCATATTCCAATGAATATATCTTGATAATGAGATAGACCATTGGTTTTTCTAATGGAGAGGTCGAACAATTATGTAGATAAATAGATCACATCTTGATCTAAGAATGATTAACAAGAAGCCAGCTACAGAATCAATATATACTATTATGGGAAATCAAAATCTCAGTTTGGGTGTTTTTACTAACTCCATTTTAATGATAAATGTAACTCTTTGACCTTTTAAATGTACAAGAATTCTAGGAAAGGAGGCATGTTGTATTAGTGCTCATAGAGGGATAATTAAACTATTGAGTCATCAACATATGTATCCTATAAACATGAATACACAGAATGTACCTTGAGAAAAATGTATTCAAAATTAAAATGAAGTGTTTGAGTTTGAACACTTTCTTGGAAACAATTTAATCAACTAATTAATAGTCTTGGCTTGTTAATGTGTGTCGGGACGAAATGTTGTGTAGATAAATGGCTATGCAGGGAAATCAATAGAAAATTTTCCTTTCAATGTCTCGTATCTTCGCATACATTTTTGCATGTTATATATTAATCAATTAATTATCATTTTAGGATTATTAAAGTTTGGCACCTAAAAAGTTTGAGTTACATAAATACTAAGTGCATTTATGCTAACACCTGGTATAATTTGACTAGGTATAATTATATAATTTTTCGTCCCAATATTCAAAATTGAGACTTGATATAAAATAAGTGTAGAGGTGCATAGCTCTCCACATCTAAAAAATGTTTGTATAATAGATAAGAGGTCACTCAACTTCACACAATAGATAAAAGGCCACAAAAAATAGAATAAAAATATTTAAAATCAAATTCCTCCTCCATACATTTCTTTCTTCAAACTTAAAATTGCAATTTTTTATTATTTGATACGCATATTTTCTTGTTTGGAAATAACACTTTTATTGGTAAAATTATAGAAATTAGGTTGTAGATTTTCAACTTCTCTCCAAGTTTTAATCAAAATCACAAGACACATATCCACACTACTGCTCTTAGGACATTAATTCACAATTTAGAACAAAAATGTTAGACATGAAAGAAGAAATAACAAACATGTAACAAATATTTTTATTTGTGGAAATAAATCTACTAAAAAGTCCAATGCCTCTTGCAGTAATCAAATGAAATAAATATGTATTAGAATTGCTTTGCTCCACTGATCTCACCATGCAAGTGCATAACCTAGCCCTTTTCTCACTGAAGGCCTCTAACCTAGGCTTAGTTAAATTTTGCCTCAACTTGAGCTCCTATTTCTTTGTGGTTTTCCTTGAGAATTAGCCCGCTATTATTTAGGAAATTCCCTCAATTGAATTGCGTAATTCCTTCTGGTTGACATTTGACTGCATGGAACACTTGTACACTCAAGACTAGTCTACAACTGATATTACACTACCTTGGAATATCCACCTCAATTGGGTAAATTGAATTCTCTACATGCACTAGATATTTTGGGTTGATTGATTAGTTAACTAGATGATAATTGAGTTTGACTGAAGGCCCACTGCTTAACTAGCCTTCCACTAGTTCCTCCAAAGGTTGCAACTAGTTCAACTGAAAATGACGTGAGATAACTCACCTTGATTCCTACAAATTAGCAATCACACATGAAGAGCTGAACTATAACTCTCCAACTCAAATTTACTAAGTAAACTAGGAGACACAAGCCATGTCACATGAGTTAATATCATCCAAGTTTTGTGCTGATATGGAAATTCGAATTTTGTCAATTTAATTAAGGCAAAATCAAATTGACAATTTCTTGCTTCAATTTTCAGCACTCCCTCTCAACAAGAAAGAGATTATCAACCACCCTTATCTTGTACATGTGGAACTCAAAATTCCCTCTCAACAAGGCCTTTGTCAAAATATTAGCATCTTGTTCCTCTATTGGAAGGTACTACAACAACATTATCCACCTTTGCACACAATCCCACAAATGGTGATACCAAATATCTATATGCTTGGATTGATCATGAAAAAAAATAAAAAATGAATAGCTTGATGAAACTCTGATTATCATAGTAGATCATAGTTGGATCCATCATTTGACTAAACAATCCAAAAAGTATCTTACTCATCCAGATCACCTCACATATTGCTTGACTAGAAGCCATGTATTTTTCTTCTGCTAAGCTGAGTGCCACAAATATTTTCTTCCTGTTGTACCAAGAAATCGTTGTGGACCCAACACTGAAAATTCCACCTGATGTACTCTTTCGGTATGATGGACTCCTTTCCCAATCTGCATTTGTGAAGTCACATAGCTTCACTCCTTCTATTCATCTATACCATAGTCCAAACTGGGTAGTTCCTCTAAGGTATCTCAGAACATGCTTAACCTCCCTCCAAAATAAATTAGTTGGCCTAACCATAGTTCGACTTAGCTAGTTAACTACATAGCACATATCTAGTTATGTGTTCATAAGATATAGTAGGAACCTGCCAACCATTGATAAATAGTAGCATCCACTTCCTCACCTGAAGTTGCATCCTCTTTCCTCCAGTCTGTCACTAGAGGTGTCTCCATGGGTTTGCAACTGTCCATGTGGAACATTTGAAGTATCTTTTTGTCATAATTTCCTTGAGATAAAAGTAGTTCTTTGTCACCTTACCATACTTCCAATCTGAGGTAGTGTATGAGACCCATGTCCTTCATTTCAAACTCTCTTGCAAAGTCCTCCTTGTACGTTCTGATTAAATAGTCATCACTACTCAAGCCATCAACATATAATAAAATAATCAACAAATTACCTTCTACCAAAATACTATAGAGGTTCGCATGCAATTCACTTTTGTTGATGCCCAAATTCATGAGATAAATATCGATCTTGGTGTACCAAGCACGTGGTTCTTGCTTTATACCATACAATGATCCCTTGAGTCTGCACACATGAGAATCCCAATAAAAAGTCTTGAAGCCTTCTAGTTGCTCAATATACACCTCCTCCTCAATAAATCATTGAGGGAATTTTGTTTTACACCCATCTAGTGGATCTTGCACCCCATCTAGGTAGCCAAAGCAGGAATTGATATGATGGATGAGTACCTTACTACAGGAGAAAAGGTATCCTTATATTCAATTCCCTCAACTTGAGAGTACCCCTTGGCCACAAAGTTTGTCTTGTACTTTTCTATTCTTCCATCTACTGCATGCTTTACCTTCAAGACTCATCTCAAACCCACAAATGATTTATCTGTTGGTCTTGCTACCTCTTCCCAAACAATGTTCTTTACAATTAATTCATATTCATCCACCATAGCATCAACCCACACAGGATTCTCTACTACTTCCTCGAAAGAGGATGGCTCATTCTCTACAAGCTCAGTCATTATAGCCATGTATCTAGTGTACTGATCTAGTGACTCTCTCTGCTTATGTTGATTTAAAGGAGAACCCACATTTTCCCTCGCATCCTGCATAAGTCTCTCAACTTCCCTGGTCCTTTTCCTACCTTCTCTAGATGGTTTTGATTGAGTGGCTATTTCCACTCTTTTCTCCTCAATTTGTGGTTGCTGCAAAATTTCCCAAGGCTCCTCCTTTGGAGCTAAAATCTCCTCTTCTGGTGGGATCTAAAGCTCCCTCTCAAAAGAGCACCGCATGGATTTATTTTTATCATATTTTACATCCCTTCAGAGAACTACCATTTTAATGGATGGAAAATACACACAGTCATTGTGGGGAGTTTCTGTGCAAGCCATAAATATCCCATATTCTACTATTAGTTCTAGCTCCTTCCTTGATTCTTTGGAGAAATTGCAGTAAACAAAGGCTCCAAAATAATGAAGTGAGACACATCTAAACTTCTCCCTGATAAATCCTCCTCCAGTGTAATCATGTCAATAATATGATGAGGACTCTGGTTCTTGAAATAGACTGTTGTGCTGCATGCCTCAACCAATAAATGTAGAGGTAGGCCTGATCATGTAGCATCACCCTTTGTACTCCCATAATCCTATGATTCTTTCTCTCGGCCACCCCATTCTTTTATGGGTTGTGGGTTGTTTTCAACTCTTTTCTAATGCCTTCTTTTGTACAAAATGTTTTAAATTCATTCGACATGTACTCGCCTCCATTATCACTCCTAAGACCCCTTACCTTCTTTCTAATTTCTTTCTCAACCAGTGCCTTGAATTCTATGAAATTGGAGAATGTATCATCCTTATTTAACATGAATAAGATCCAACATTTCTGTGAGAAGTCATCAATAAAAATGAAAAAATATTTGTACTCAGTAGTGGAGGCTATCGAGAAAGGTCCACTGACATCGGAGTGGATCCTTTCAAATACTTCATGTGCTTTTTTGTCTCGATCATGGAATGTGTATTTTGTGTACTTCCCGAAAGTACATCCTTTTCATATATCCTGCTACTCAAGCGCTCCTTTTGGGAGGCATGTGGTTACTTGTTGCATGATATTCGTGACTTTGCACCTTCTCTTCCTTTTTTATGAATGTAGCATAATCCTCCACATCTAAGTTATATAGGTTCTTCACATGAACCCCAAACTGCTTCACCTATCGTGTGACTATGTGTCTCAGGAATGCCTTTCCTTTGCTAAAGATCACATCATAGCCATGGTGGTCCAAAATTGTAATAGAGACAATATTTTTCTTTAAGCCCGTAATGAACATGACATCCTTGAACCTGAGGGGGGAGCCTGAATCCCTCTGAAAGGTGAATGTACCAATCTTGGTCACCCCATACCTTCTATCATCCCCCATATTGATAACCATCTGTAAATATTTTTACTCCAAGTCACTAAAAAAATCTCTATTTCTTGTCATGTTGAATGATGCACCTGAGTCCAAGTACCACACACTCCCCGTCAGTGTGTGTTGGCCATGCATGCAATGCGGGTAGAGTCAAGCTTTAACTATGAAGCCAAATCCTCACATGCTACTCCTCCTAAGGTCTTATTTATTTCCTTCTTGCATGTACACTTTGTGGCATAGTTCCCGAAGTCATGACAATGGAAGCATTTAATTTTTGACAAATATTTCTTCTTGTGCCCTTGACTAGATGCTATTATAGATTCGGATTTATCCCATTTTCCCTTCTTTTCCTTTCCATATAATACAAATTTTTCTTCGTCCCCTCCCTTAGATGAAGTCCCATCTCTGTTATTCTTCGTAATTTCCTTTTGTACCAAATTAGACCATAAGAGCTCCCAACTTGATAGTTTCTCCCTCCCATTCATTGAATCTTCATAGCTATGCTAGCTCTTGGTAAGGGCTATAGGGGCTAAGGTTACCAAGCCTTCTTCAGGGAAATTAACATCAACCTCACCAAGTTCATCATGAAACTTTGTAAACTTGCTCAGATATTGTGGAATTGTGTCATTCTTCTACATTTTGATACTTTGAAGTTTATCCTTGAATGCCAACTTCCTATGGTTACTACTATTCTAGAAACAATTTTTTAGATGCTTTCCACATTGTGAACGAATTCTCTTTTCCATGGAGGTTTGAGATAATATGATCCCATACTCCCTCCAATATTATTCTCCTCAACTTGGCTACATATTTCTTCCACTGAGAAAGGTTCTAGGCATCATATGCTTGAGGTTTTACAACATTTTTGTTGATGTATTCTAGCAATCAATTTTTATCCAATATAGCCTCCCTTCGGTCCTTCCATGCAACAAAATTAATGGTGCCTTCCAAGGCATACTCTAGCCTAATTCCATTGAGGGCCATATTCTGAACTCTGAAGAAATCCTGCTATACTGATTTTGAAAATTGAACCTTTGAGAAACAACTTCGAATTTCCTGATCTAATGTGAATTTATATCTGATACCATGTAGAAATTAGGCTATATATTTTCAACTTCTTATGAAGTTTTAATCAAAATCACAAAACACATATCTACACTATTGCTCTGTGGACATTAATTCACAATTTAGAAAAAAAATCTCACACATGGAAGAAGTACTTTTATCTAGGAAAAGAAATCTTCCAAAAACCCTAATGCCTGCATTAATCAAATGAAATAGATATGTATTATGATTTCTTTGCTCAACTGAGCTCACCCTACAAGTGCACAACCCATATCTCATCTCACCAAAGGCATCTGACCTAGACTTAGTCAATTTTTTCTTCATCCTTAGATACTATTTCTTTGAACTATTCCTTGAGAAATTAACCCACTATTATTTATGAAATTCCCTCAATTGAATTGTGCAATTCCTTCAGGCTGATCATCTAAATCCACGCAACACCTGTATGCTAAATACTAGTCTACAAATGATGTTACACTGCCTTGGAATCTCCACCTCAACTAGGTAACTCAAATGCTTTGCATGCACTAGATATTTTTGGTTGATTGATCAACTAACTAGGTTATCACTAATTTTGACTGAAGTCCCACTGCTTAATTGACCTTCCACTAGTTCCTCCAAAAGTTGGAACTAGGTTAATTTAAAACAACCTGAGATAACTGACCTTGATTGCTAAAAATTAGCAATCACACATGCATAATTGAACTATAACTCTTCAAACTTGAATTTACTTAGTAAATTGGGTGACACAATTGATGTCACATTTTTAATATCGTCCAAGTTGTCTGTTGATGTGGAAATTTGAATTATCCCAATTTAATCAAGGGAAAATCAAGTTGAGAATTTCTTGCTGCATTTTCAATAAAAACAGATATATAAATTACTTTATTTTCTCAAGTTACTTATGTAATTGTGCCTACATTATTTAATAATGAAATGTTTATGCTTCACATTGCAATTTGTAGAATGTGTATGTGCAGGAATCCAAATGAAGTAGAATAAAGGCTTTGTCCACACTCTACAAATATCACTTAGATATTTTAGTTTTCCACAAAATTTAATAATACAATTTGTGAAAATATTTATTTATTTAATTAAATAAATATATTTAATATAGCCAAATAAACAGTTTTTGAAAAATAAATTTCCATTTGTTCATGCATTTTATCATTGCTTTCAATTTGCCAAAAGGAGGAAATTTTTCGATGAACCCTAAGAGAGCACTCTACATTTGATCACGATGTTGTGTGATATGATAAATAAGAATATTTTTAATCAATCGAAGCAATCACTGAAGAACAATAAAGAGTAAAGAATAATATATTAATGGCTGAAAATAAATTCTAGCACATGGGGATTGGACACCTTGTCCCAAAGAAGAAAAATGTTCATCTCATCAAATTTTAAATACAAATAATGTAAATAAAGGGACAAGAATATGTGGATTTCATAGTAGGAAAAGGGAAAGTTCAAATGATCGAAAACATTAGAAGAATTTACAAGTGAAACTAAGTATCAATTTATACAAAAAAAAAATTACAATGTCAATAACAACTTGAAAAAAAAAAATTCTTCATTGTCAAAAGAGGAAAATAAACATAGATCCAAAAAACTTTCAAGATAAAAACATACCCAAAATCTATTAACTCTGAGGGGTAGTTATGGAAGAATATTCTCTATTCCTGAATTTGTTGACATTGGAAGTTGAAAATCATAGTGTACATGTTTCTCCATGTGAGTTAATCTCCCTTCAAAACGATTTAATTTTTCTTGTAAATGCTCCTCACCCCTATGAAAATTTTCTAATATTTCTTCAATCTTTGATCTGGGTCTAGGTGTGACAAAGGACCCTTCCAAGACCTTTTACTTTCATGATGTGTTAAATTTTATTTTTAAAAGAACATAAATGGATACATCTGCATGTTGTAAAGAAGAGGAACATGACATTCATCAACACATGAAAACATAAGCCGTTGATAATGGAGTTCATCTAGGAGGGACTACTTCTTCGGGCCCTGATGTTAAGATGGTCTAGGCTGCTGCATTAAGTGCTATCAATTAGTGATTATTTACATAAGAGGTGATGTCACTATCATACAAGGAAAATTCCCTCACGCAAGAGTGGCTCTAAGAGATGTTCTGCTACAAGAAATCTTAGTCAAAAGGACTCCTATCAGTATGACACAGACTCATGCATGATGAGCATCCCACCAATATGGCATAAAAGTGATCTCAATCCAAACATACATGGCGAAAACATGAGTATTCCATCAACATGATGACAAAGGGATCTCGAACAAGACATGGCGAATCATGACAACAAGTACATCACACAGATGATTCCGCATCACATCACGCAGCAATCATGAAAACGAGTAAGAAACAAGATCCCACATCCAACATTAAATAGGGATCTGTGCAGCATAATGCACAGCAAAAGAAGTACATGAACACACTGCATATACCTCACATATAACTTTTCAAATCATCAATTTCAATTTACACAATTTCTTGGTTGACTCCGATGCATCGGTGAACGTAATGCCATTATTTGTTGCCAAGAAAATCAACGTAAATGGGAAAAAATAGATGCACAAATTATTCAGCTGGACAGAACTCATGTCCATGGAGTTAGTGAAATCGGACATGTGATTATATATTTATCATCGGATGAGAATATATTTATCATCGGATGAGAAAGTCCACAAATATATCAACTTAGTGATTATGAACATTCCATATGCATATGGAGTGTTGTTAGGCAGTGATTGGTCTAGCAAGCTACAAGGGTACTTTGATATGGATTGGTCACATTTATGACTTCCATATAAGGGAAAAAATAATCATATTTGGGTGAATTTAGAGAGATACATGAAACATACTATCACTCCATTGAATGGACAAAATGAACTTGTGGCTTTCATAAAACTTATCTTTGGGAATTGCTTTCTAGAAACCCAACTGAGGTTTTATCTTACACAACCATCCCTAGTCCCACCATATACATAGTTGGAGCTCCTTCCTATTCCAACTGGTGAATATGACATTTGTATAGTTAATAATAGTAATAATGGTACTAGTGTACTTCTAAGTCCTTGTACATATGATATGTGGACTTTGTACTTTGACGGTTCCAAAACATAGGAGGGCTCTGGAGTTGGTTGTGTTTTAATAGACTCGCTATAGAGAAAACATTTGATCTCTAGCCTCTTGGAATTTGAGTGCACAAAAAACATTGAATAAAATGAAACACTTATCTTTGGTTTGCAAAGAGCCATCGGCCTCAACGTTGCAATCCTCAAAGCAGTAGGTGACTCAGAAATTGTTGTGTGATAGTTACGCAATATGATACATTGTGTGTCACCTCATCTTAAAAGTTATCAACAAGAGGTATGGAATTTTATTTTACAATTCCAAGATTTTAATATTATTTTTGTTCCTAGAATATGTAACGTAGTTGCGAATGCACTGGAAAATGTTGTTTCTAGGTTTTGATAGCTAAGCAATGCTTTTATTGTTGAAATTATTTATAATCCATCTATCCCTGATAATATCACTAATTTATGTGTTTTCAATGACGACCATGAGATACTGCAATTCATGGTGAATTTTGATGTGCTCAAAGAAGTAGCAATTGATGAGGATGAACATGAGAAGGCATTGTAGGATGCAACCAATGCAAGTAAAGAAAATGTCATCTCAAAGGGTGTGGTATCATTGGAAAAGTTGTATGACCTACATAATATCTTCCTGGGACCTTTTAATGCTAAAACCCACAGGTCCATGTTGTCATATGAACATATTAACATGGGAACAGAAAAGGAGTTGAGGTACATCAATATTGGTTCTTGTTGAACACCACAGGAACGAAAAGCCTTTATTCACCTATTCAAGAATTACCGAGATGTTTTTGCGTGAATGTATGATGAGATTAAAACTTATGACACACAAATAATCGAGTATGTGATACCAATAAAAGAAGGGGCCAATCCATTCCAACAAAAAATGAGAAAATTACATCCAACGCTTGAGGTTGTTATTCAGAAAGAGTTAGGGAAATTGCTGGATACCTGGATCATATATAGAGTGAGGCACTCAAGTTAGGTGTCAAATTTGGTCTCGGTAAGAAAGAAGCCTAAGGATATCCACTTGTGTGTCAATTTCAAAAATCTCAATCGCGCCTTGGAAAAGGACAACTACCCCGTGTCGTCCATGGAACAAATACAACAAACAATGTCAAGGTCGTAAATGTTTTCTTTGCTAGATAGTTACTAAGGATAAACCAAGTTCTAGTTTTAGAACCTGGTAGACTTAAAAACACCTTTTGCACAAAGTGGGGCATGTTCGCATTTAGGCGAATGTCGTTTTGGTTAATCAATGTTGGTGCAACATTCCAACATGCTATGGACATCACATTCTGCAGGATGAGTAGATAGAGTGTAGTGGTCTATCTTGATGATGTAATAGTATTTTCCAAATAGAGGTCAAACAACATATGTCACTTAAATTAAAAAAATTGAATGGTGTCGCAAGTATGGGATATATTTAAATCCCAAGAAAAGTATCTTTGCAGCATCTGAGGGTAATCTCTTAGGCCACATTATTGCCAAAAATGGGATTAAGGTAGACTGAGACAGGGTCAAACAAATCATGCATATTCACTTCCTAGTAAACAAGGAGGCCATGCAGTCCTTCTTGGGGAAAATCAATATCCTCTGTAAGTTCATCTCCAACTACACTCAGATTGTTAAGCTGATACAGGAGATGGTGAAGAAGGATGAAATCTATAAATGTGATAAAATGGAAAAGGATGCATTTTCCAATATTAAACAAGCTATCATAGAAGCACACTCATTGTATAGCCTAGACTTTCATAAATATTTTTTGTTGTACACCTTTTCCTCTAACACTTCTCTTGTCGTTATGCTCATACAAAAGGATCATTTGAACAATGAGCACCCTATTTCATTCATGATCATGAGTCTGCAAGGACCCAATCTTAACTACCCCACTATGGATAAACAATCTTATGTAGTATACAAAGTGGTAAAGAATTTTCAGCCCTATTTATTGAAAACTCGTTGCATTATCTTTATTCTGCACCTAGTAGTCAGATCATTACTTGTTCAACAAGATCTAGGTGAAAGGAGAACGAACTGGATGATTTGTTTGCAAGAATATGATCTAGAGATCAACCCAGTTCACATAATCAAGGGCCATGGTATTTTTAAACTAGTGGCAAAAGAAGTGAATGCAAAGGAAGAAGAATAATATCTTTCAGGATGGGAGCAAGAAATTGAAATGTACAACATCGAGCAAGCCTCCCCCACTACTAGCACAAACTCTTGGTACGGTGATGTGCGCCAATACCTTGAGCACAAAACCCTACCCTCCCACTTCTCTGCACCATAGAAGAGGGCACTCATACTTAAAGAATTATCCTACCATTTGGTGCATGGGATTATTTTCAAAAACAACCACAACGGAGTACTTCTCAGGTGTTTGGAAGCACATGATTTAGAGAAGGTATTACATGATCTCCACAACGGACCAGCCGGGGGACACTTTTGCAAGAAATACAAAGGCACATAAGTTCATGCAATTGGTTTTTATTCACCTACACTATTTAAATATTCTCATGCTTATGGTTGAAAATGTTTGACTTGTCAAAGGTGTGCCAACAGAAATAAGAAGTCATCCATCCCATTGCAGCCTATCACAGTGGAAGAACCATTTCAATAATGGGGCTTGTATATTATTGGAGAAGTCTTTTCACACTGATCAAAGTAGCACCACTACATTCTTACTACCAAATATTACTTCATGTGATGGATAGAATCAGTTCTGCTCAAACATGTGAATGATCAGGAAGTCATTAGCTTTCTGCAGTAGAACATCATTTCCAGGTTTGACATTCCTACTTTGCTTGTTTTCAACAATGCAACATACTTTTCATCATTAAAAATCTATGACTTTTCATTGGAAAATGTAATTGTATTGAAACACTCTAGTAAGTATTATCCTTACGGGAATGGTCTTGTTGAATGTACGAACAAGAACTTAATTTGTATCATTAATAATATCATATTATCTAAACAGAGGAACTAGCACTCCACTTTGGTAGATGCCTTATGGGCTGATCGAGTCACGCCAAATCCTACCTTAAACACCTCCCTTGACTTCCCGGTATATGACAAAGAAACTGTCCTCCCACCCAACATCTACTTTCCTGCTCTCCAACTCTCATAAGAATTCCAAGGCAAGTTGTGTATATTAGTATAATGTAGGATGGACACCCTTCACAAGATACTAGAAGAAAGGTTAAGAGTGAAAGAAAAAATTTCACTTCATCAAAACCATATCAAGAGTTGCATCGAAAAGAATTATGTAAGGAAGAAAAATTTTTAGTGTGGGTGATTTAGCCTTGAAGTGGGACAAATCCCTCAAGGACAAAGGAAAACACACTAAGTTTTAGTCCTTGTGGATTGGACCATTGACAGTAAATGGAAGGCTTAGCCAAAACAATTATCATCTTCAATCACTTAACATGAAGATTGACTCTCTCCTTGTCAATGGAAAATACTTAAACGCTACTTCCAATGAAGATCTAGGGTTGTTACCTACACTGTGTACATAGTGTTTTATTTCTTGTTTGCTTGAGTTTTGTTTTGTTTTCTTCATGTGAATAATTGTTGTGCATGAAGAAGTTGTGGCTTCTTAGTATGTGTGTGGCCAAACCCTAAAGCTTCTTTTGACACTTCAACATTTGGGTAACCTTCTATCCATATTCCTTGTGTTGGTTATATCTTTTGGCTGATGAAGCTTCGACGGAAAATATGATTCATCTGTAAGGCGAGTTTCAGTCCATCCATGAACCCATGCCTATTCTGGAAATCTCATGCCCACACTCAGTCTTTATGTTTTGGTTTTTTCATGCTTATCTAATCAGTAGAAGTGGATAAGGGGAAAAATCTAAATTAGCAAACATAAATAAGAGGTCTCTATATACTTCTCTGAAGGAACAACCTTTATGCTCTCAATAAGTCAAGATCCCTCTTCCACCCCAAAATGAATAAGTGTTGATGCACTTTCCTCTTTAAAATAAATAAATAAAGGCAAAATAAGAGAAAGGATTCCTACACAGAGAGGTGAAGAAATAAACTCTGTCATCGTACTGTCCAGGGGTGTTGGATATAGAGAAACCTTTGTGTTCCTGGGTGACTTTGCTGGGGTACTATTCAGGCCTATTGGCAGTGGAGCAACACCAGAGATGAAAAAATATACCCTAAAAATATTAAGCCCGCGAGCTCCACTACCCTTCTCAACTCGAAACATTGTGATATTGTTTAACCTTATGTTGTGTTCAAACAAGAAGGCATAAAGGGGACCATGTCTCTTCATGGGGTGAATGGGAAGACCAAAGTAATATACACAATTAATCAATACTCCCTGAAGAACCAAGGCCCTGCACAGAGAAAAGTTAACCAAGACATAGAATTTGAATTCTATCAATGTGTCGCCAAGTGTTGTAGCTGCTATAACCCCCTCCAAAATGTTTTCCTATAGCCAATGTCGGAGCCTTCCTTGATATTGTTGGTTGTTGTTGTAAACTTTGAAACTCATTTCATTTGTTTTCTTAGAGTCTTGTGATCCCCTTTGCAACATGGTTAAATTGTCATCTTTTAGCATGTTGGATGTCGCATCATGTGTATATGAACATTCTGGTGGTTCTAGGAGTCATATTTGTGCAAATGAGTTGTTGTAACCTTGGAAGTACCCATCACACTCATTTCTAAAGTTTTGAGCATTGTCGCACAAGTCTCATCATGCTCATTGCAAAGTACACCTTTGGTGTCGCACTTCGTGTAATTTTTCATAAAGTTATCGCACAAAGGGAAATTATTTTTTCATGTGTTCGGATGTTCTATGTTCTCATTCCGTCAAAATATTCTAAGTGTGTGATCACAATCAAAGTTCATCACCGTTCACATAGATCCCACACTTGTGATTCTCGGAAAAAATTCCTAACCGAACAAACTAGCTTCACCGGGCCTCTCCTGAGCTGGGAACTTCGTAGTCTCAGTCCTCTAACTGTGATATTGCATTTTGGCACTATGCAATGTGTATTTCCTGCCTCCCAGAGCTACTACACTACGTATTTTACATGCCCAAGCCCCGACCTTGACCTTCAGAATTGTGCAATCCTGTCCCCAAACCCAACTTAAACTCTGCACTTCGCAACATCAAGCTTCAAGATCATCCCATGATCCATCTAAATACGTAGTTGCATATTATCCCAACCTTCCTTGACTCCTAAAACTATGCAGTGAGCTTTCCTAGTGCCCATCCATTTAGCTTGTCCCACTAGATCTGGAAACTGCGTAGCCTTGTGCCTCAGCCCAGCCTGAACTACACACTGCGCAGCCTCAAGGCTCAGTGCTTCCCCTTTCCTTCCTAAACTACACAACTGTGTAATAACTAAGTCCCTCTTCCCAGCCTGCCACTTGTTCTGGGCTCAATTGGTGGATCAAAATGCATCATCTTAGACTAGGGGGTTTTCGGATTGATGTCATATCGTCATGAGTGAATTGCAGAAATGGGTGCCCTATCCTGCCATGGAAAGATGATGGAGAAGGAGAATAAGGAGGGAAACATTCTCAAAGACTCTCTGGGAGCTAAGCTTACAAATTCATCGATCAAGAGAAAGCGAAGGGACACTAGTTTGTGACTATTTTTCAAGACTTGAGACCATTGAAGATTCCTCATCACCAAGCCAAGCAAAGGTGAAAAGAAAAGAATCTTCAAGAAGACATCCACCATTTAACAACAGTAGTTTCTTGACATTCCCACATCATCAAGCAGTCCATATCAGCAGTGTCATGTCATGTTAGGTCATGAGTGGTCATATGCTACATCATTATTGTGGATCATGTATATTGTATTTAGAATGTCTTGTAAAGTGTAAGTCCAAAGGACACACATGGAATGTAAAGAGTCATGTAAGTTAAAAAGTCATAGGAAGTCAAATAGTTATGAGGGTAGTCAAAGAGTCACCCTTGGTTATATATACTCCTTAATTGTATGAGAAAAGGACTTTTCACCTTAGCTTGTCCCGCAAAGCATTAGAGAGATAATCTAGTTGTTTGAGGAGCAAGGAGTGGCTCCAATGCTCCACTACTAGAGCTAGCAATGTACATTGTAAACATGTTTCTGGGAAATTTTACTTAATAACAGAATCCTTAGAGGCTAGCATGTTCTTCACACATGGATTATAAATGTTTGTAAGACTATCTTGCAGATGTTTTTATTTCATGTTTGCTTTCACATGTGCTAAGATAGTTCAACTATTTCGGTTGTTTTAGTACTTGTATTATTGAGAATGTGTTGTAATGGTTTCTATTGCTTTCCCATCCTTGTGGACTATTACACAATATATTAGACAAAACCTTTACCATTTGTTTTTTGTAATGACCATCACATCCTCTGTGGACTATTCCTCTAGATGTTAGATGAATCCTTTCAGTTCATGTGTGTCTCTGCTTGGGTGGTAGTAGTACCTCTCTCTTAGAGGCTCACTTTTCTCCCCTCTCCGCAATAGAGGAACCTTGTCACATTTACAATTAAACACTCACCATGCACACCTTATTTATTCTTAAAGGCACCATTTCATCCCTCTCTCTTGTTCACAGTTAGAGCTAAGGCAAATCTTTAAGGAATCAGCAACCAGACCTTTATACCAAAGGGGACTCCTACACCAAAGAGTGTGAGGTATTATTGGGACTTCATATCGTGGAGTGTTATACGGGAATAGTGTTCACACAGATGCTGCTATTCCCACTAAGATGGGTGAATATCTTAGAAACAAACAATCAAAGTCTACTATTTATTCCTTTTATGAAAATAGATGAGAGGAGAATCAAGAGGGCCAACCTGAGTCTTGCGCTCGATTCCCTCTCCTTCCTGATAGAGTTTTGTCGCTCTCTCTTTGTTTGCTTAGCTTCAAAAGGACCTGTAGAATCACAGCAACATACCACTATGCAAGAAACAAGGATCTAAATTCATAAATAATGCAGGATCAGATGTACATTAACCATATACAAGCATATATAAACAAGTACACCAGGATATGGAAGGAAACAAGAATAGCTTTATTCAGATAAAAAGTAGCAAGAGGATTACAACCATGAGCAGCTCTGACCCAGCATCATCCTCCAGCTAAGAAGCCCTTCTTTCACCTCAAGCAAAGCAAAATAACCCAACACTGTGAATATACACCAAAATACCAACAACACTTCTCTATAAGTTACAAAATTCCAGCCTCTGGATCTCTGTGATGAGGGATCCATATATAGATGATTATAGAGAGGTGAGTCATCTTTTGGGATCTTGATTAATGTCCTCTCTCTGATAGTTCCTACTTCCACTTGGAGAATGAAGATCTCTTACTCATCCCTGGTCGAAAATGGAGTGGCAAGTGTCAGAGGGGAAGCTTCTGAAAAATTCCATGATCTTCGACCTCGCATTTTGGTCTCTGCCATTTGTCCATTCCCGACCATCGCACCCTACAGAGGAGAAAAACAATATGCACCGCACCCTGTACATTGGGAAGGTGATATGCATCGCACCCTCTGCATGGAGCTTTCAGTATGGTCCAGTTTTGACCATTTATGAGCAGTTTTCAGTGGAGAACTTTTGGGAGATGATGTAATCTGTTGACCTTGTTCCTTTAGGCAGTGAAGCAACCCTTTTAGGGACTTAAGAGCCCTCAGTTTATGGACATTTTTTATTGGGGTTGAAGAGCCCACAAAAGGCCAAAAACAGTTGCCCCCTAAAGCATGAGGTCGTTAATCGTTTTTGATGTCGGGTGAAATGCTTTACTATGAGGATCTGAAGTTTTTCTGAGCTGGGAGGCGAGCTATAATAAGATACAATACAGTGCATTATTTGACAACATTTTTTCATGGTCTAGCTGAGGCGAGCATTCCCATGCTCATCTTTATAAACTCATTTTCATGTACATAGGACAGATGATCGTCTGTGTGACAAATTAATGATATGGACACATCATCTTTTGATTTGGATGATCATCTGATCGACAATGATGTACACTGGATGTTTTTATATTCCTGAATATATTGCAGCCCAGATGGATGAAACTAGATCCGGGGTATTCAAACTCGGCCAATGTTCACTCGGAGTACAAGTCGATCCATGTTAAAAATGTTTTGGAGTCGAACATGGAAAGACATCACCTGATTACCAGCCAATGATGTAAGTTGTTAACAGGCGCGAGAGGAATCACCAATAATGAAAATGACCCTGAAGGTACTATAGTACAATTTATGTGGTGTGAAAAATGACTTGGTGTCGAACACCACGCAAAATCTCTCGGTCGAAGGCCATTGATGTAAACCTGTCGCCGAAAGTGAGAAACTTGCCATTGAGGCATGCAAGCTTCAATGTACTGAAAGGGTTGTTCCTAAGTGAACTTCTTGGATAATGAGATGATGTCAACAAGAAGCGACCCATCGCAAGAGGGCCTTAATGAATCCCACATCAACAACACGGAACGAAGCAAATGATTTTAGAGGTGAAAACAAACTGACGATACGGCGTTCAGGGTGGTAGTCATGAGGGAATGAAGCATGAATGTATTGCAGTGGGTGAGACTCAGGTGATTTTTTTGAATGACTTCTCTTGAACATATCGATGACACTGACGATGGATTGGTAGCATTAACCCCAGAGATGGATGGTGTGATGGACCAATGGTGAAGACCAGTGAACGGAACAACCCAACCCGGCATGGATGCGGAAGGAAAGTGTCATGTTCAA
>APFE030933159.1:180661-202606 GCA_000404065.3 Pinus taeda
ATCTTCAATAGAAGCTTCTTTTGCGCCATAATCTTCTTCCCCCCTCTATTCTCCTTCCCCCATGGCTAGACCATCGATCTGTGATTTGAATCACCACATAGTCATGGTGAGACTTTTCCTAAAGTTCTTCCCCAACATAAACTCTGCCCATTCGAGTGCCAAGACATTGATTTGATAGGGTTGCATCGGAGTGTTGTAGGTTTGATGGTATGAAGGTGGCTAGTTGTGTATGTGTTGGCATTGATGTCAAACAAGGCTCAACCTGATGATGGGGCTTCATGCCTTGGGTGTTGTGATTCCATCTAGGTAAATATTTTGGAGCCACATTTTGAGGCAAAATATAGTCTTAGTGGCTAATCAGACTATTTTCATTTAAAATTGATCTAGAAGAGATTTCCAATGGCATGCAGAAGTCCATAAATGGATTGGTGGTTTGAGAGATATGGCATGCTGAAGTTCAGGATGATTGAAGCCTTGTGTAGTGAGGAATATCAGAGATAAAAGGTCCTGATGAATCACAATTAGAGGTCTCATCCAATCGAAGGTCCTAGAAAATCGGAGGTCCTGATCCTGCATGTCGGAGGTCTCGCAATATCGAGGGATAAGCTAGGAATATGCATTCCTTGTTAAATCGTCAGGGAGGCCAAAAAGGAAAATACAAAGGAATTTGGTGAAAAACCAGAGTAGGCAAGGCCCCTTTCTCTCTCCTCTAGGCAGGACACATGGAGGCATCTAGTTGGCTCCAATAAGGAAAAGCCAGCATAGGAGGAGCTCTAATGAGGACAAGTGGCAGAATCTGATTGGTTCTAATAAGGGACACATGGCCACTTGCGTGAGCGTGACGTCACGGTATGGAGGGAGACATGGCAGGTTGTTTCGGTGTTTATGGATGGCCTAATGGGCCATATATGAGTGACATGTGTCACTGGTCAGAAGATGCCACGTGGCATGAGATGAATTCACTTTGACAATCAACAATCGACGATCGATGATTTGTGATGGACAACACATTGTCACAAAGTGGAAATCGCCGATAAGGGGCTCCGATGTGGTAAGCACACAGTCTAGAGTAAAGACAAGAAACTAAGGGAGTGACACTTTATAAGGGAACCAAAGGCCCCCGACAGAGCACTGAAAGACTTAGCGCCTTAAGGCCAAGCCCATGGTCACCACCCTCGATCCTACAGTGAGAAGTGTGCAGTAAGCGCTGAATGGAAGGAGCTTAAAAATTGACGATATCACAAGTTTGTGGTTGCTAGCACATTGGCCATAAATAAAAAACACCGATATAGGGGGCTCTAATATGGTTGGTGCTCAGTCACTGAACCAAGTCATATTGTGGAGATATAGCGGGGCTCTAATGCAAAATGGGGTAGAGTTGATCGGAGGTTGGCATTCGACTATTTAATAATGTTACACCACTACACAACACTGTGATGAAAAGCTTTTATATGATGGTACAGGGTGCCATTAAGATGTATGAATCAAAATTTGTGGTTTTGAATGCAGAACTGTAAGGTTGATGGCCAAAGACCTCCCGTGCATGCATTGTAAATAAAATGCAAACTAGAGACTCCATTATGATGTATAGGTAGATCTCTGCGAACCATAAAGAAGCATGGGGAGCCTTTGTGAAATATGTAAGGAGGATTGAGAGTTAATACACAACATGGAGAGTCAGTTGTATGACAAAGAAGTGATCGTCGCCCATCCTTATGAGTTTAATGTAATGACTAAACTAGAGTTTGCGTAAATCATCAGAAGAATGGGGTGCCATACCTGAGGTACATGCATGGCAAAAATTGATGATGACAATGACTAGATTGAGCTAAGAGAGTCACATGAACAAAACAGTGAACCTCCATTAAGCTAACTGGAGTGTGGGAGGATACTTGTGTGAGAGTAGAGTAGTGAGCTATGAATTGGAGTAGAGTTTTGCAAGGGTAGTGTTGTGGTGAAACAGTGGAGAGCCCTCAGCAGAGAAAGAAAAGCACAAAGCAAAGTGTTGCAAGGATAGTGATGTGGTGAAATAATGGAGAGAACTGAGCAGATAAAGCAGAGCACAAAGAAGAGTGCTGCAAGGGTAGTGCCGTGGTGAAACAATGGAGAGCCCTAAGCAGAGAAAGTAGAGCACAGAGCAAGTGTTGCAGTGGGCAACAAGAGGAATACTGCCACAAGTGTTCAAAAAGCATAGTGTAGAAGTTGAATTGCAGGCAACCATTAAGTTGCTATTTTACTTGTAATTTGTATGCTTATGTTTTCAGTATGAAAATTGTATGAAATAGTAAAACACTGAAAGTGACAGGTTGGTGCCTGCACACTTAAGAGGTTGGTGCCTCTAGGCAAGTTGGTGCTTTCTAAACAAAAGAGGTTGGTGCCTTTTTGCAAGTTGGTTCTTTCTAAACACAAGAGGTTGGTGCCTCTTGGAAAGTTGGTGCTTGCTAAACAAAATGGGATTGGTGCCTCCAATGAGTGGGTCCTCATAAACAAACATTTGTAATTAAGTTGGTGCTTAAATTACATCATAAAACACACAATAAATTGGTGGTTTTTTCCCTCTGGGTTTCCATGTGAAAAAACTGTGTCAAATGTATGTTGATCATGAGATTATTGTTTGAGTATGTGTTATCGAAGTTTATAAGATTTACTGCTTCATGAAGGAATGCTTTCACATATGAAAGAACATAAGAAGAAACTATAAGCACAGTAATAAAAGAAAATTAATAGTTTCTTAAATTTCTGATTCACCACCCCCCCCTTAGCAATTCCTTAATTCCAACAATTGATATCAGAGTCAAGTTCCTTCAGTAAAAAGTTAACCATTGGAAGGTAGATCCTCAAGCAATTATGAATATGCAAGATAGTCAAGAAGTTTACTCAAGTAGGGTATCGATCTTTGAAGGAGCCAATTATGCCTTTTGGAAAGTAAGGATGGAGGCATATGTTATGTCCCTTGTTACACAATATTTTGTCATACCTCCTGTTCACTTCCCGTTCCATATCCAAAAGTGCCAAAATATTGACTACTGTGCAGCATATCCATCATGATATATAGACCATAGCCTCCCTAAAGAATCAAAGGAAAATTGCCCTAAATCCATTCTGGAAAAGGTTGTCTAAAAACATAATTTTTGGCATTAACGTGTTTTGTTCCACTACCTACCCATGCTGATGGCCGGTTGCTTAGTTATACATTCATGCTGCCAACGCGGGCTTTCATAGGAAATCCCGCGCTGAACCTCTTTTGTCAGGTTTTCCCAAAATGGAGGAGAGGCTTCGCTCACTAGAACCTTCGGGAACATTGAGATGGATATTGGTTGTTGTTCATATGGTCGAGCTCTCTCATTTGGGCCTCTTGATCTTATCATCATGGGCTTTCCCCTTGATATGTGGACTTTTCTCCCTATTTTGTGGATCCTTGGCTCCCTCCCTCTTTCTATAAATTCACTCCCTTCCATCCCCAAATGGTTGGTTATTGATTGTTGCATCCCTATGCTGAGATTATGCTTACATGGTACCCATTTTAGCTTGGAGAAGGAGTGCTTGAAGAGTCTTTTCTTGGACTTGGACATCCACCAAAAGGAGGTCTCAAACATCAAGGCATAGGTTGTATGCTTCCCTTTTTTAGCTCGTTAATATATACATCTGATGTTCACTTTCCATAATTGTGTAAATGTTTATACTTTTAGCTTAATACTCCTTGATCTATTAAGTAGTTTATGTTTGATGTATGCCATATATGCTCTTATATCTTGCATAGCTCTTTGATCTTCCTTGCAGGTACTCATATGTGAAGAACAAGTAAGGAGCGAGGCCTGGAGCAAAAGATTCAGAGTCATCTCCAAAGGATAGAGCGATTAGCATCAAAGTGAGGTAGCTTTCTCCCTCTCTCTGCATTTGTTAAACATAAACTAGGAAAGTGTATGTTAGTTTGTTTGGTTTGTTGCTAGACCCACTCATTGGGCTAGAGGGATCGACTCTGTCTGCATAGGGGATTTACCTTCACAGAAAAATGGCGAATCCAATGGGGAAGCTATAGATGCTTCATCCTCTTTTTTCATCTGATATCTTGATCAGTTTGACTGACCATCGAGTTATCAATTAGTTTGAGTCTATATAGGTCTGCACAATCACTGATTGCAACCTTAGAGTGCTAAGTCTGGAGTGTTTGTGAAATCTTTTTTGTTTTTCCCATATTTCTCGCTCAACGCGAGTTTTATCAGTGACAGTCATGCTGCCAACACATATTTTTACCTGTACATTTGCGTTGGAAACCCTATCTTCCACTGTTTACCCGTGATGAAGACTAGCATGGGTTTTTCTATGAAAAGTAGTGCTAATAGCATAGGTTTTGCTATGAAAAGTAGCGCTGATGACCTTGTTAGCACGGGTTTTTCTATATAAAGTAGCGTTGATCCTTGAATGTGAGAATTTTTAGGGTTTCTCTATCAAAATCTAGTGTGTCTTGGCCCTTGAGGTCGTTTCCCATCCTGTATACTTGGATTTGTCAGTGCTTTTGATTGATTGTCTTGATTAATTTGCAAATTTTGTCTCATTGGATTTGAAGTGAAATCTGATTGAGTTCTAGGGTTTCTAGTCAATTGGACATCGCTTGCTGCTCGTTGGTGTCATTGAGATATTGGTTTTGGATTGATCGAGTGTTGTTTTATGTGAAAATCATTGAAAACGTCATTTTGCATTTGTTTTAGTGTGTCTTTCAAAATTTGCATTTCTTGAAAATGCATTAAATAAGTTGCATTGAAAAGTTATTTTTTTGGATTCATCATTGAACATAGATCACATTTATCAGTGACTGAAAGCTAAAGACTGTATTAGGTACATCAAATCATTCAAAATGAAAATAAAAGCATAATTCATATAAGTGCATTTTAGTAAAGTAAAATCATTTTTCTTTCGAAAAAAGTAGTATTTAGGATAGTGAAAAGTGAAAATCATTTTTACTTTTGGCATTGCATTTCGAAGATAAAAGTGAAAGTTAGTGGAAGGCATGTTGTTTGCTGAATTATTGATTGAGTTTCTTCCCTTGGTTAGTATAACTTTCTTTGAAGTGGAAAATTCCCTTTTCTCATATAGCTGCATCTTAGGAATTCAGGTGACGTTGTTTTGAGCCTAAAACTAAAACATAATTGAAGATAAACTTTAAAATTTACTCAATTAACCTAAGGAGCATTTGGAACTTAACACAAACATTTGGAGGTCTAGGCTAGAGACGTGTTCCGATGTCTATAAACCTAGCAACTATCATTAACTACCTACCTTGTATCCCGGGGGTGAAATCCTGTTCCAGTACAAAAGTATATCAGAGGTTCTCCAGTACTCTTGGGTATATCAGAGGCACTCCACTATGGCAGGTATATGGGGACACTCTCATCGAACGATTATGCATTAGACAATGCTAACACAGACTTGTGCTCCACGTACCGTCGCATATATATTGTGAGACCCCACTAGGTTGCTATATTTTAGCCACAGGTAACCGAGTCAGCTGCCTTGTAAACGTGATATACTAAACACAACATTCAGGGAGATTGGCTACCGTACGTTAAGTCCTTGGTTTTAGCTAAGGTGTATATTGTGGTTCATGGATACTTGGTAAACCCTCTTTCCTAACTTACCCCTCTTTTTTTTGTTAATTTCTAAAATCAATTAATTGACCACGGAACAACATCTTTCCTATGAAAATACTCCTTAGTAGATCTTAGGTTGATACTAATGGCAACATTTCCTGAATCTACTAGTCAAGGAAACCCCTCTGATGGGAATCCTAGTCCTTTTCCTTCTTTTTGAAATACTGGTGCTCGTTATATGGCAACGTTGTCCCTTCCTAGATTGACCATTCATTTGCTAGTTTGGTTATTTTTGACCTCGGTGATTCCGAGTATCCAAATTTCATTTCAACTGAGTTCTCCTCCACCTGAACAACATCAAATTCATGTTGATACTAAAGTTGACCCCTTGCCTTATTCACCTATTTCTTCACCATGTTCTTCCTCTTCCCTTGATGAAAGTCTAGATTCTAGTAACCGGGAAGCTAAGAAGAAGAAGAAGAGGATGAAGAAGAAGAAGAAAAATATGTAAGGGGGCAACCAAGCATCCATTGCTACAAATGCAACTGATGTAGAAAAATATTCTAACCAACCCTGAAAAATGAAATTCCCTTGCATGTTATGTAGGGGTGACCACCTTCTTCGAAATTGTCTTGGTATTTACAAGGTCTTAGAAGTGTGGTCCACGGGTTCACATCAAAATTCGTCATCAGACTGTAGAGATTACGCTGGTGACAAACCCTCAACTAGTAACAATAAATCTCATGGGAAAAAGGGAAATGTCAAATTCCCTTGTAAGTTGTGTGAAGGTAATCATCCTGTTCACCTTTTTCCTCTTATGGATGAAGCTTCCAAAGAGTTGGAAAACCTTACTACTTACTATCCTTGTATTCCGTTTGGTTATCGAAATCTTTCCCCTAATCCTCCGCTAGTTGATCCCATGATTGATCAACCCCACTCTCTCTGAAAGTGAGTCTCGTGAGTCCATTCTCGACCAACCATTGGTTGAGAAAACGGTAGAATTGACTCCACCTTCAGTTAAACATACCTTTCCGGTAGAAATTGAACCTTGTACTACTCAAGTTCTTCTGGTTTCTTCAGTTTCAAATGAACTTGAGGGAAATCCTCTGGTTCCCGAGGTGCATGAGAGCAATTCTCCTATTCCCATAGAGAAAGAGGGCAACTCTCACATTCCTGTGACACCCCCTAGGAGTAGTTTAGTCACTTATTTTAATTGGAGTCGACTCGAAGGATATCGAATTCCGTGTTATGTACCTTTCCAGATCACAGTACAGGCTTAAATTATGGTTGTACTGAGCATAGTCATAGAAGAGGGCACATCTGTTAGTATTTTGTCCTCAACTGCTTGGCAAGCTTTAGGTTCTCTGTAACTTGTCCCCATCACCTAGAATCTATTAGCTTTTAACAAAGGAACCAGTCAACCGTCAGGGATCCTTCCTAAGTTACCTATTACTTTGGGAGTAAAGACTATCTATATGAATGTGATGGTTGTCCAAAGCCCCTTAGATTTTAATATACTCCTTGGCTGTGACTATGTTTATGTCATGGGTGCTCTTGTCTCTTTTCTCTTTCGTGTGATGTGTTTCCTGCATGAAGGAATAATTGTGATCATTGATCAACTTACATTCATTGGTCCTGAATAAACTCTCAACCATAATCCCTAAATGGTTCTTATATGCAAACAGTATCACCCCCACCAAAGGTTAATTACGTGGTCACCTGTTCTATGCCCACATTTACTGATGATATAGTAGGTGATGTAGTACACCATGTACTGAGGGCATTGGAGCCCGATCTTTCCATTAGATCCCTTTACATGTATCCCTTCCAAACTGTTGTTCTCCCATCTGATGAGAACCTCTTGGAAGCCATGGTTTCTTATAGTACATGATCAAGGTCCCTATGAGTATAGTTCTTTTACGATGTCAACCTCGTTAAAAAATGAAATAGGTCCCTATGAGGATAGTTCTTTTACTATGTCAAACTCGTTAAAAAATGAAATATGTCCCTATGAAGATAATTCTTTTACTATGTCAACCTTGTTAAAAAATGAAATAGGTCCCTATGAGGATAGTTATTTTACTATGTCAACCTGGTTAAAAAATGAAATAGGTCCCTATGAGGATAGTTCTTTTACTATGTCAACCTTGTTAAAAAATGAAATAGGTCCCCACAAGGATAGTTCTTTTACTATGTCAACCTTGTTAAAAATTTAAATAGGTTATGAGCATGGCTCCTTTACTTGTGTCAAGCTCGATAAAAATGAAACAAGGTGTCATGAACATGGTTCTTTTCCTATGTCAATCTTGTTAAAAAATGAAACACATCCCCTTCCAATTCGAGTCTTTGATTAGATATCATAAAATCACAATCGAGTCTTTCACTTGATCTTGTAGGTGAACCTTCATTCCATCCACCTGTTAGTAACTAGTAGTCTACTTAGGTGAATGAAATGAAGCTTGGGGGGAATGTACCTCGATTGAGTCATTATGTTAGGGGCATGGAAAATTATCTCAAGCATAGTTTATCTTTGTTTCAAGCTTGTGTAAAAAATGAAACCAAATCCAATCATAGTTTTTTCTCATGTTTCAAGCTTGTGAAAAAATGAAACCATCTTCAAGTATCCTCAAGCATAGTTTACCATGTTTCAAGCTTGTGTAAAAATGAAACCATTCCCATTTTACATCTCGTGATTGTCGTTTTTATCAACCGATTTTTTCCAAATGAGCCTCAGTTTGTCCAATCCATCACCACCATCTCTTTGGCTGATCATTCTCTTTCACTTGGTTGTTTTAACTTTTCCTAAGGAACATCTGCAATGAGTGGTCTTATTAGACAACCTCTTGACCTTTACATGTTTTGAGCAGTTACATCATGACTAGGCCAAGTTGCTATCCTTTTATATCACTCGTTCCTCCAGGAGGAGTCATCTTTAAGATCTTTTCTGACTCTCGAAAAATGAAAAGATTGCTGAGTAATTGTCATTTCGAACTCGTAAAAGTAAATGAAATGATGTCTACTCAGTATAAGTTTAACCCTTTTCTGGACTGAGATAGACTATTATATGAAAAAGGAATACCTTAGTCAAACATGGCTAAGAGGTTCTCTTGGATATTGTTTTCTACCTTTTAAGATTCAAGAGACGATTTACGAAAACTGACCTTTGGAGTTTTCTTTTCCGCTTCTTTTTCAAAATCTATAAACAGGAAAAATATGTTGAGTTTCACCTCCATTGGACTTGTAAAACTTAAATGACGCAGGAATTGTCACCATGACGAGACTGAGTTTCTCCTTCCTAGGGCTCGTAAAACTTACTAGGATGGATTCATCCGAAGGGTCAAATTATATGGAAAGCATATGTTTTTTTTTAACAAGGTCGGGTAGTTGATATATTATCAAAATATTTGTTGGACCAAGCTCCTATTACAAATGACTGTAAAATGATAAACATCTAAGCCATGAGATAGGAATGTAGTCTCTTCTCCTAGGCTGGTGTTCAATACTTCATGTATTTTTATAAGTATTCTAATGTACTGCCTAACAAACTGACCTACTAGAAAGAGAAATTTACATGTCATGGATTCTCTGATAGTTTTTCATGGCTTATAGACTTTTTGCTCCTGAGTCGGCTGGTTCTTCTTTTCATATTTGACCAAGTTCTCTCCTTCATTACTTGTGCTATTATTTTTGTAATATGCCACTGTGATTCCATTTGATTTGTTTTCTTGTTCTTCCTTTGGCTTTGCATTCTGATCCTTGTTTTGCTGTGCTTCCTTGAATTTGTATTTCCTGAGGTACTTTTCCTTCTGTTGATGTTGACCGCTTTCCTTTTGTCGGACAGAGGAACCATTGGAATCAACAAACGAGGTTATTAGATTAATAATGGCCAAGATTAAGTCGCATAGTTAGAAATCATGGGATGGACGGTGGAGATTAACCAGAGGCATTGGTGGAAGAGGAGTCTGGAGGAACCGTCGCAGCCATCGATGATTAAAATCTACGGTCATTGAGCACGAAAAATTCTGAACGATAACCAAGGAGAGAGGCGGGTTTATAAATGGAGATGTTATTTTGGGCGGAAAAAAAACCATGAGTGGTAAAAAGGTGGGGTTGCCGAATTCCACTGACTGGGTGACATGTAGCAGCGGAGGAGAGAGAGAAAACCACTTTTTGGGCGGGTAATCTCCGAGCTTGATGTCAACCCGATATTGATGTGAACAGTCAGATCTAGTGAGGGCAGATCGACGATGGAGGAGAGTCGCACAAGTTTGGTTGGACGGGCTGATCGAAAACTGTTGGATCAAGCACTAGATCAATGATCCAGATTTGATTGGAGATCAAAGAGAGGAGAGAAAAGTGCTACGGAAAAGGCTTGGGAAAGTGGACCCAGTGATAGATATAGATGCGAATGAGTGCTTTTTTGAAGTCTGGTTTAAGCACTCAGTCATGATTTTCCTTTCTGTTTCGATAGATATGGAAAGCATATCTTATCCCCTTCAAGCTTGCAATAAAAAATATATGGGTACTTGCCAGAAATGGTGGGGAAAAAGTGAAAGTGTTCATCTCTTGTATCCTGTAAAGGGAGCGTGTCACTTGAACATGACACTCATCTATTACTCGTGTTTGGTTTGGGATATCCCCACTTCGTCACTTCTCTTCCTAGGTTCTAGAAATCCATTTTGCCTCTCATCTGATTATACCACTTCGTCATCATGACTTCTGATCCTATGTTGAGTCAAATTCTACCAAATTCCAGAGTCGTCTCGCTGATATGGTCAAGAGAAGTCCTATATGCAGTTCTTTACCGCCTGTACATTGTCTGGATTTCTCTGATAGTCTTGAATGTTACTTGATCTACTATATTCCTTTTGTTTCGTGTCGATGATGTGGGATTCATTATGACCCTCCTTCGATGGATCACTTCCTATCGACTTTAGCTCATTATCTGGGAATATGATTTAGAAACTCCCTTCCAGTACCTTAGAGCTTGCATGCCTCAATGGAAAGTTCTTTGCATTTGACGACAGGTTTACATCATTGACCTTCGATCAGATGACTTCACGGGTGTTCGACTTCAGTTCCATTATTCATATTCATGGATTGTGCTAATTGTTCCTTGAGAGCCATTATCATTAGTGGTGGCTTCTCTTGTGCCTGTTAACAATTTACATCATTGACTGATAATCAAGTGGTTTCTATCATGTTAAACTTCGACACATTTGTTCACATGTTAGAATTTGTAAATTGATCAGGTTGAGACGGAGCACAAGGCCCTAGATTTTGTCTGATAGGATCCAGGTTGCATGAATTTATGAGTCATTCATGATCGTATACGTGTTTTCTTTGGACGAATAGCTGTGACCATACTGTGAGTCCGTATTCATGAACCTTTCTATTCGGATGGCTACGACCATGCCGAGTATCTTTGCACATGATCCCTTTTTATGGATGGCTGTGTCCATACAACAAATTTATGTATTATTTGATGCATATTCCTATAGTGTTAGGCATGATCATCATAGATGTTAGATATGTATATGTATATGTATATGCTTGATTTGCCTGTCTCCGCATGGTGTTGTTCTCGTCCTTGCATTGACTTGTAAAGCATCTTAGCCATCATTCCCTGTTATACCTTCATGCTTTAGCGGGCATCTGTTACACATTATTTTTTCATACATCCTATTCACTTCCCGTTCCATATCCTGAATTGCCAAAACATTTACTATTGTTCAGCATATCCATCATGATATATAGACCATATACTCCTTGAGGAATCAAAGGAAAACTGCCCCGGATCCATTCTGGAAAAGTTTGCCTAAAAGCCTAATTTTTGGCATCAACGTGTTTTTCCCTACTGCTTTTTCGTGTTTATGGTAGGTTTCTCAGTTATACACTCACGCTTCCAGTGTGGGTTTTCATAAGGAAAACCCATGCTAAACCTCTTCTGGTAGGTTTTCCAAAACTAGAGGAGAAGCTTCGCTCACTAGAACCTTCAAGAACAACAAGTTGGATATTGGTTGTTGTTGATATGATTGACCTCTCTCATTTGGGCCTCTTGATCTTATCATCATGAGATTTCCCCCTGAGATTTGGACCTTCCTCCCTCTTTTGTGGATCCCTAACTCCCTTTCCCTTCTATTGCACAGTAATTTGTCACTGTCTCCCTGTCAGTCTTCCTACTGTGTCATGGGACCAAATTAATCATGCTCATGCGCTCTAATGTTGCCAAATGACCCACTTTTCCAAAGTTCTTCTATCATCGTGACTGTTGTACAAATAAACGCGCTGATGAGCGCTCCAAAACAGACCTAATGCGCTGCCAGCGCGGAAGTACATGTGATTCCCGCGCTGGTCGAATTTCATGTGACAGTGCATCCGTTACTTATATCTGATCGCGCTGATATGACTTTCTTTGTTATTCAGCAGCGATGTCAGCGCTCCAGTGTAGTTATTTACCCATGATGATCCAGTCTGGGCGAGTTTGTTCTAACAACCGGCCTTCCAAATGACTGCAGACCTGGTTGTTGGCCTTGTAAATGTCGCCCTCCCTTCTTTGGCATGTCTGTTTCGTCATTTGAGCCACCTTCCTTGGAGATAAGCTCATCCTCCCACCATTCATGGAGACTCCTTCTCCTATTTAAGCCTCCACCATTGCCATGAGCTGCGAGTTTGGAATTCATTGATTTTGGAGTGTTGCTGATGGTGTGTGAGCTTGATAAGTAGCTGGTGTGACAAGTGTGGGATTGCTAGAGTGCTTAAGGAAGGTTGTGAAGTGTTTCCATCTTGTGTAAATCCCCTCTGCAGACAAAGGCGATCCCACTAGCCTAACTGAGGTCTAGCAACAATCAAACAGCGCTAACACGTAGGTTCCTAATTGCAAAATAATGGCCAAGATGAGAGCCTACCTCGAATCCAACGCTTATATTCGTAGAAGGGTCGTCAATTCCGTTATTTCACTTCAGCTGGTCACAATCCTCACGATCTCCGTGAACAGACACCTGCACATGCAGAGAACAAGACAAATACAAGCATAAAATCTGGGAAATGCAACTATGTATCAGTCAGAAAGGATACAACTCAAACATCATAATAAAGACACATGATTGGAACCATAATGATAGTTGTCTATTATTATTGATAAAACAAAAGAGAATACAACCAAGTTCTGACGTCAAATCCTCCTTTGGATGGGTCCAGCCAGCAAGTCCCTCAAGAATTCACCTTTGAAGGTAGATATCCCAAGACAAAACTCTCTCTCACACAAGTTTACACAAGATGGAAACACTTCACAACCTTCCTTAAGCACTCTAGCAATCCCACACTTGTCACACCAGCTACTTATCAAGCTCACACACCATCAGCAACACTCCAAACACAATGAATTCCAAACTAACAGCTCATGGCAATGGTGGAGGCTTAAATAGGAGAAGGAGTCTCCATGAATGGTGGGAGGATGAGCTTATCTTCAAGGAAGGTGGCTCAAATGATGAAACAAACATGCCAGAGAAGGGAGGGCGACATTTACAAGGCCAACAACCAGGTCTGGAGTCATCTGGAAGGCCGGTTGTTAGAACAAACTCGCCCAGAATGGATCATCGCGGGTAAATAACTGCACTAGAGTGCTGACATCGCTGCTAAATAACAAAGAAAGACATATCAGCGTGATTAGATATAAGTAACGGACGTGCTGTCACATGAAATTCGACTAGCGTGGGAATCACGTGTACTTCCGCGCTGGCAGCACATTAGGTCTGTTTTGGAGCGCTCATCAGCGCATTTATTTGTACAACAGTCGCGATAATAGAAGAAATTTGGCAAAGTGGGTCATTTGGCAACATTAGAGAGCATGAGCATGATTAATTTGGTCCCATGACACAACAGGAAGACTGACAGGGAGACAGTGACAAATTACTGTGCAACAGATGCCCCCTAAAGCATGAAGCCTGAGAGAGTCGGAGGGTGAAATGCTTTACGAAACTGGCTGAACTGGAACACCACCAAGAAGAACCTGCACGTAGTACAACTGATATTTCAAATACATGATGTACATGGTATGGGCGCAGCCATCCATAACAGAGTACATAAAAATTTGGATCCCAGGTATGGACGCAGCCATCCGATGAGGATCAATAAATAGACTCAGGCATGGTTGTAGCCATCTAATGAATGAGTCATGTAGTGATTATAATAATCCACAAAATGTAGCCTGGATCCTGACATACAAAATCCAGGGTCTTGCGCTCCAACTCGACTCGAACAAAGTACAAGTTCAAGCATGCGAATGTAGGAGTCGAAGTCGAACATGCAAGAACATCGTCTGATTACCAGTCAATGATGAAAACTGTTAACAGATGTGAGAGGTACCACCAATAATGACAATGGTCCTCAAGGTACTATAGGTACAATCCATGGCGTGCGAATCAGTGAGCCGATGTCGAACACCCGTAGAATAATCTGATCGAAGGCCAATGATGAAAGCCTCGCGTCGAACACGAAGAACCTGCCATTGATGCATGCAGGCTCTAAGGCACCTGAAGGGAGTCTCTAGGTCAACTTACTGGATAATGAGCTGAAGTCGACAGGAAGTGACCTTGATTGAAGGTGGGCCATAATATTTCCCACATCATCGATACGAGACAGAGAGGGATAAAATGTTTTGTGTGAGGTATCAGAGGGAGGCTGAGTATTCTGCAGAGGTCAACTTCTCTTGAACATATCGGCGGCACGACAACGGACTTAGCAGTATTTGATGTCAAATGATCAGGGGTCATGGTGACAAGGCGATGAGCAGATGAATGGTCAAACAGGATAACCCAAACCCACGAAGGCAAGTGTGAAACAAGATGAGATGTCCCAACCCAGACACGAATGCAGACAAGTGCCATGTTCAAGAGCGACATACTGCCGACACGACGATAATTACGGTTCCTTTATTCCCCCACCATTTCTGGCGAGTACCCTGGTTATTTTTGGATGCCAAGCTTGACGGGGATAGCATATGCTTGAGAGGCGTCATCACGATGGAACCCGATGTCATAAAGATTTAACGAGTCTGACAAAGGAAAAACTTGGCGTCTTTTCATATTTAGAGAGTTTGAAAAGACAACGAAAAGGAAACTCCAGGGGTGTCCTTTTTCGTAAAGTTGTGTCTCTCAAGCCCGAAAAAAATATAAAACTATGATCGAAAGAACCGCCCGATCATTATGACCGAGGAGTACTTTTCGTAAGTGTTGACTTTGATCTGAAAAAGTAAAAAAGTGATCAAAACCACGTCGCTTCGTGAGCATTAACGAATTCGAAATGACAAAAACCCGACGATCTTTTTAAGTTTAAACGGTCGAAAAAAGAGCTTTAAAGGCGACCGCCTCTCGCTTCTTTTAACGAGTCGAGAGGGAGACTCAGCCATCTTTTCTTATTTCACGTAAAAAAAGAGCTTAAAGCCGATGTTTTGGAACCAAGTGCATATAGAACCATCGTAATTCCACCAGCATGAGAATCTGCACAAGGAACACTGCATGAGTAAACCTGTTCGAAATAATATAAACAACATGCATAAAAACATAGTAAAACTATATCGGAACCAAGCATATGGTAAAAACCATCATAAAAACCCATATTGACGAAAAGTAATGTTTAATTTTCAAAATTTACCATAAATAGGAGGGTAAACAAAATTTTTACCATTGTTACCATTTGGAGCTTTGGAGAATGACTTGGAGCTGTGAGGTTGACGAGCCAAATTCCACCCCGTACGTGCATCAAAGATCCTGCAGTCTGTACTAGGTAGGTTCATCTTCCCTTACGCTCCATTTTGAAGTCTTTTTGCTGCATTTTAACGGTGGGAAGTGGCGGTTTGGGCGGATTTTTTGAAACTCATTCCGCTCTTGGTCAGCGCGGATTTCCCTATCGAGTCCACGCTGATCGAAAAAACTTCCACAGACCACTCCCGGATCAGTGCGAAAGAGTGATGTACTTCCACGCGGACCCTTAAAGAATTATCAAAAGGCACCATGATCAGCACGACTGTTTTAAAAATAGTCGCGCTGACGCCGCGCAACAAGTTTTTTGACAAATTGAACGTGTGAAATTTTATGAGCAGGGCCCTAATGAAATTTTTTGATCATGTAGGGTATGATGGCGTTCGTTTGGCAGGAACGCACTCATGATAACGAGGATATAGAGGATTTTGCTGATGCTGTGTGCCGAAATGCAATGCGGGGGTGCAGGTTGCTTAAAGTCTTCCTAACTCCGCGCCTGCGAGTAGAGCCTGACCTTCTTGAATTCTTGATTAGAGCCTGGAATCCCACTGATGTGAAGTTTGTGATCCGAGGCTGAGACATCGAGTTTGACTACACAGATATCTATTTTTTGACCAGGTTATCATGTCGAGGTGAGATGCCTATTCTGGAGGGGCAGCGACCCAGTGGTGATACTCTAGACATGCTGATGGCCCAGGTGTGCCCACGGGCACGCAAGATACGGAGCGGGAAGGTAGCAATCCCTACGGTGGGGGACATCATCCTTCGAACTATACTCTTCATGGTGACTCGGGCAGCGGGCTCCTTGGCCAATCACGAGGCCTCGAAGGCCCATCTTCGATTGGCTCTCGAATGCTTGAATCCTACCATATTCAATTGGGCAGCGAAAGTAACGACAAGTATGAAGAGACAGCTGACCAACTGCCGTCGAGGTGAGTCAAAGCAATTTGGCTACGGGTCGATTTTACTCCCGCTCATGCTGGAGCGGGTACCAGCATTGCAGCTGCAGGATATGGCCGTGGACCCACCTAGAGGCCCTCGAGAGACGAGGGCCACACGATGGGGCCATGACATGCCACGAGGAAGTGGCGGTCGACCAGTGGCATGGGGAGTATACTTTCGAGAGTGGCTGGAGAGGCAGACTATTTTTGTGGAGGACTGGCCATATGCCGGCCTAGACTTCTGTGGAGACCCAAACATGCCGCTACTTGCTGGAGAGTAGTGGGATGATGGTGGTAAGACACTTGATCTCATTTTTTGATTTTTGATTTTTGTGTTGTTTTTGATTTTTTCATGTACATGTCCTAATGACAAACGCTATGGTATGCAGATGTAGGACCGACAAGACCACTCGGCCTGGCCCTGGAGGCGTGGAGGGATGCACAGGGTATTGGAGCTCTAGCCCTGGCTCCTCCGGGAGATGATATGATGGAGACCATGATACGGAACCTTGAGGGCTTGCTGATAGGGATCCCAGATTTCCAGGGGATAGAGGAGGTCCCCATAGCATCTCAGATCCATACAGTGGGAGTAGAACCTAGGATGCACCGCTTTTTGAGGTGGGTGGCACGAGCGGCTGCGTATTATAGGGAGCACAACCCACCATAGTAGATATCTAGGTCTTTATTCCCTACTGGTGATTTTTGAGAGACATGTGTCTCAAATGTACAGAGAACAAGGCCCTATCTAACAGTGTACACTTTATTTTTTGATGATGCACAGAGTGCCAAACATTTTGGACACACACACACAGTATATATATATATATATATATATATATATATATATATATATATATATATATATATATATATATATATATTATATATATATATATATATATATATATATATATATGTTTTATGGTCTATTGTACTTTATGCTTTCTTGTATTATGTTGATTCACATGTTATGCAAATTCCTGTCCAATACATAATTAGCTAATGCATCGGTTAACGTATTAAGTCGTCTTGGAATATGTTGATAAGTAATGAAATCAAAATCCCTTTCTAATAACTTAACACGTAAATACAACCTTAAAATCCGATGATCTCTGACGGAATAATGCCCCTTGAGTTGGTAGACTACAAGTTGAGAATCCAAGTTTACAACCAATGTGCGAACGCCGAGGTTAATCGCCTCAGCTAATAATTCAATCACAACACTATATTCAGCAACATTGTTCTTCGTACAACCCAGACAAACCCCTTGAATATCTACTAACTCACCATGAAGATCATAGATCACCCATGCTGTAGATGACAAGCTGCGAGTACTGCGGGAAGCACCATCAGCAAAACCAACATAAGGCGATCCAGACATCTGTTCAAGAAGCAAAAGACACAATAAGCATCAATCATGCCAACATACCGAAATAAAAACTAAAACAAACATGCACACACAACACACTGCTGAAAGCATACGTATGTACAAAAAGTGAAGTGCACGCATGATGCTTGGTTCAAGTCAAGCCCATTTCGGGACTTGCCCTATCGCACTGTTGCGTAACCGGCCTAGATAATGTAGGCGTCGTCTCGGCCTGTTTTATAAAATTATCAACAGCACTGATGATCTGTCCATGCCCCCCGGCCGAGCGAGGGTTACAAGCTAGAGGATCAATGCCCCCTTGTGCAGAGGCACCGAGGGTCGCAACAGAGTGCAATGAGGGATCAAAAGGAGTAGAAACCAAACCGAGCAAAGCAAGGTTCGGAGGTGGGAGTGAAAAGACACCCATAAGGTCAGGATCTTTGAAGAGCCCAACTCCCACACTCTCAAAATGGATGGAGGTATGCTCCACCAAAGGCACATTTCCTTCAGAAGAAGAAGCGAAGAAGGAGAGCTGGTCTACCGTGAAAATTTTCCCTTGGTGAGGGAAACGGATGACACGGAAGAGGGATGAAGCCACGGCATGCATGACATACGTCCAACTCCAGCCCAGAAGGAAGTTGTAAGTAAGATTTGCGTCAACGAACTCAACTTCTACTTCAACGGTTTTCCATTCTAAAGTGATCGGCAATCGTTGAAGAATACCATAGGGACGAGATTCTCTCCCATCGAAAGCCTTTAGTGTCGTAGGAGACTGGCTCAGAGTCGGAGACCCGATCGCTTTCCATCAAGCAATAGCCATGATGCAAGTTGACGCGCCCTCATCAATAACTGTACGATGGATCGTTTTTGAATTGATGATGACTTGTATAAGAAAAGCGATCTGATGAGGCAGCCTTGGGACATGGCTCTCGAGATCAAAGGTAATCAGATCCAAATCTGCCGGGTCGATGCCACCGATGGTCGATAGTAGGGACTTCCTCTGAGGGGGGCAGCTCTAGAGAACTTCTAAGGTGGACATAGCCGACGGAGCCTGCGCTAAGTCCTCAACTATGCTGTAGTGCTGAGCAGCATGAGAATTTGGGTTGTAAGATGATCTCCTGAGTACTCCTTTGGGAGGGGGTCAGATGGTCATCTCAGTAATTGGTCTCTGGATATGGAGCGGACCAGAGCTGGATGAAGGAGCGCTTGAGGGAACGTCGGGCTCCTTCCCGACAGACGACGGATACTCCTTTGTTCGAGTCGTTACATGAACGGGAATGGATCCAACCATGAAGACTTGGGAACCAAAGGGAGAAGAAGACGAAGATGGATCAGCCACCATTTGTGTCTGTTGAGAGGGGAAAGGTTCTTTAAGAACCGCAGGAATCCCAGGAGTGCCTTTCAACAAACGACTAACCTCGGACCACCTTGGGCAGTCTTTAGTATAGTGATCCTCATCACAGATGAGACAAGGATATTTGGGTTTGCACTTAGCTCCTTCCTCGGATGGAGGTTTGGAGGAATCCTGTTTAGGTTGTTCAGACTTATTCTTTGCTTTCCCGTTTTTCTTTCCTTTCGAGGCCTTACTCACCGTGGTGGACTGGATGGCGTTAACCTCAGAAGTACTTCCAGAATTTGAACCACCCTGAGAAGTGTTTTCATTAGAAGCATTCGACTTTTGCTTCCCAGGGTTCGAGGATGATTTTTTGGACGACGGATTCACAGAGCCAATAACTCCATCAACAGATGGCTTTGGTGGAGCCTTGGATGTACCGGGTCTCGGGGCATCAGGCAAATACTCATACAAAGTACCTGACTGAGAGTAAACTAAGTCAAGGTACTGAGCACGCGCGATCGCTTGCTCTTCAGTCACACAGGCTCCCATAGCAATGTCCCGTGCAATCTTAGGGACAAAGGAAGTTGTGAAACAATCGGTGAGGAGTTGATCAGGAATCCAAAACTTGATCAACCGACGACGCCTTATGCATTCATGTATATGATCAGAGATGTGTGTAGCCGTATCCTATTTGAGAGACATAAGGAGATGGGTCCCTGTCTCGTACCGAATGGGTAACTGAAAATGAGTGAGGAATGCCATAGCCAATGAATTGAAATCTTGAAAAGACCCACATGTCAATTCAATGTACCATTTAGCAGCGGAGCCGGTGAGAGTCCTTTGGAACAGGCGAAGTCGAACCAAATCATCAAGCCATGAATTAGACGAACACCGTAGGTGATAAGTCATTACATGGGCTTGAGGATCCTCTCCACCTTTGTCGTCGAGTTTGGGACAGTCGTTGGGTATCTTAGTTGGAACTGGTGGCCATTGTGGATTATGCAAAATAGGATCATTTGTTAACTTTGACACATCGGGCAGTTCCAATGTTGCTAGAAATGGTAGCTGCGGGTTGAAGGACATATGCGGATATGAGGTAGGGCCAGAGTTCCATCTAGTTGCTGGTTTCCCCCATTGACCTTGTCCAGACGGACCAGGTCCAAAAGGACCTTGTCCATAGGAACTTTGTCCATATGGTTTATATCTGTAACCGAATGGTTGATTCTTGTTCTGCCCCCCAGTGCCCCATGGGTTACCATACTGTCCTGTAGGAGCAACATTGGGTTACTGATAATTTTGATAAGGGGTGACCTAGGGCTGTTGGTAATTTTGATACGGGGCGAATTGATTTGGCCCCTGGGGTTGCTGGTATCCATATGGTTGCTGGGCTCCATATTGAGCCTGGGAACCAGGCGACATCTGATAAGAAGGTTGGGATTGGTACCCACCTTATGGCTGGAGACCAGTTTGATTCTGGGGTTGGTAACCGGGTTGAGCTTAAGAAGCAGGAACCATCTGCATGCCCGGTTGAGCCGCCCCAGAGAGATAACCTTGCGAAGACTGAGGTTGGGCCATCTGGCCGGAAGGTTGTCCTGGTTAGATCTGAGACGGACCTACTTGCCCAGAAGGTTGAACTTGCTGGGGGTTTGGTTGTCCTTGCGCAACCGAAGGTTGTCCTTGTAGACCAGATGGCAGACTAGGCTGAGCAGTGGGCTGGCCTTGCTGCATGTAAGGCTAGCCACCTTGCCCAGAAGGGTAACCTTGTTGGTTACCGGGTTGTACTTGCTGCGCGTAAGGTTGTCCCTGGTTTCCAGAAGGTTGCCCAAGATATGTATAAGATGGACCAACAGAGGCCGAAGGTTGTCCCTGGTAGGGTTGTCCTTGTGAGCCTACAGGTTGCCCTGGATAGGTTTGGCCATAATACTGCTGCCCATAATTAGGCTGCATGTAGGATGGCTGACCTTGATATGATGGTCCCTGAGATGGCTGCCCTTGACCTGGATGGAATTGGCCACCACCGTAGCCAGTGGTACCCCAAGCCACATTCAACGGAATGGTACCTTCTACAGCGGGTTGGGTTGGCAAGGAGGTATACAAATAATGATTGACATGATCATAATAAGATCCTTGCCCGCCTAGATTTCGGATAGCATGCAAGTACTGAGAATATGCCCCCCCTGTTGAAATGGCATCAGAAGAAGGCAAGGCACTGCTTGCAGGATGAACAACTCTGGCAGCATGTGCCGATTGACCACTACGTACCGGGCCTTGGGATGGGCTAGCAATAGTAGTTACGACGGAAGATGCCGTAATGGCACTAGCAACTGGAGTCGATGATGCGACACAAATGGTCAGATTGGTCGGAACTGACGTGACAGTGGTATGGTGAGCCTGGGAAACAAAAGGTCCCGTAGTGGGAACAATGTTATTATCCCACATAGAAGAGGAACTCGCAGAGCCCATAGCATCCCTTAGAGATCTATAACACGCCGACACTGTGATACTGAGAGGTGTAACAGTGTAGGGTGTAGAGATAACCGGGGATGTGGCCAGGATGGGAGTCTCAATACTCGACATAACGAGTGTTCCACTCGATACAGGAGATGTGTCTTCCATGTCGGAAGAAGCCATCAGGGATGAAACACCAAGAGGAGTAGAGGGAAAATCCTCTTCAGAAGGCTCCCAAACAGGGTTCCAAAACAAGTCGTAAAGCTCGTCCTCTGGAGCACAAGAGTTCAACGGTTGGACACTTGGAATAACAGGGAAAGTGTCACCACAAATCGGCGTCTCAGGAGCAGCAGAAGAAGGAGACCCTTGGTCACTCGGGACGGGAGATGGGATCGATGGATCCGCCAGGATGATCGAGTCAAACAAAAATCCTAGACAAGCTAACAATAAAAGACCCTACTCAAAACTAGCGCAAACAAGATCTAACAAGGTAAATGTAATCGTG
>APFE030933159.1:203072-220576 GCA_000404065.3 Pinus taeda
TATTTTAAAGTTGATCTTGAGTTAAGTTTCGGTTTTCAGGTCCTACCGTATGTAATTTCTCAAAAATCCCTAAATGCACTCTATATGCCAAAACATGTCATTCCATTCGATGAATGCTAATTACAAAAGAGTTTAGAGAGCTTTCATGCAAACGAAACGATCACAAACAACAAAGATTTCCCCTAATGCAGCTAATGGAAATTCACAAAGTTTTTTTTGAGATCACTAATCATTAATCAAAATGAAAAGCTTCTAATTCTCATTAACTAATACAAAGCAAAAGAGATTTTTCTTTTTGTTGACGGCAAAGTGCATTAAACAAACTTTGAGAAACGATAACAGACAAATGTGGAAAAAACTAGTTGACCCCAAACAACTGTGATCCGTGCCCAGGTAGTGAAAAGAAATCGAAACAATGTCAAGATTGGTTCAACAACGATCACTTAAACAACCAAGCAAAAGTAAGCAAATAGGAAGGCTCGATCAAACCAATAACAAGCAGTAAACGAACCTTTTCAAACGAGTAACCAAGCAAAGCTGATCCAACAAGCTTGGAACAATAAAACTAGGTCACAAAGCAAAAAGCAAGATTCGCTTCAACAAGACTCACAAGAAAGTGCTTCAATCTTCAGACAATGAAAATCAAGTCATAAATCAAGTGAAAACAGCAGGGGATAGCAAGACCAACAAGCTTAGGAGGTAGAATTGAAGAAATTCAATCCTATAGGAATTAGCGCGGGTGGAACACAGCAACAGTGCACTGATAAGAAACTACGCGTAGCAACAATGCGATGTCAGCGCGAAAGTACACGACTTAACCGTGATGGTTCGATTTTTAGAACCGTCGCGACTGTTTTGTGTATTAACGTGATGATCAGGAAGTCACAGAAAGGGCTATGCGATGGCAGCGCGACTGTTTTATAATAAATCGCGATGAAGCTAAAAAACGACCACAATCAAGCCAAAAACTCCCAAACCAAGGCAATCACTCTTTAAACAATCAAGGCACTTCCCAGACCGAACCAGGAAACCCAAAAAATAGAGAACTAATCCCCAAACTTTGAAAAGAGAGCAAAAATCAAACTCAAGGAAAAAATGAACAAGAAAAGGACAAAAGCTAGCTCCAAGCTGTTCAGTTCGTAAACCAAACCGGAGATTGACTGAAGTGGCTTTGATCTACTTCGCTAATGTAGAGCAATAGCGTTTCGAAGGCTACCTGGCCGTGCTTCAAGTTCCGTCTAAATTTTACAAATCAAACAACAAGGTAAAAGTCCCCAGCGGAGTCGCCAAATTGTTGTGTAGGTAAATCCCCTCTTCGGACAAAGGCGATCCTACTAGCCTAACTGAGGTCTAGCAACAATCAAACAACGCTAACACACAGGTTCCTAATTTCAAAATAAATGCCAAGATGAGAGCCTACCTCGAATCCAACGCTTATATTCGTAGAAGGGTCATCGCTTCCGTTCTTTCACTTCAGCTGGTCACAATCCTCACGATCTCAGTGAACAGACACCTGCACATGCAAATAACAAGACAAATACAAGCATAAAATCCGGGAAATGCAACTATGTATCAGTCAGAAAGGATACAACTCAAACATCATAATAAAGACACATGAGTGGAACCATAATGATAGTCATCTATTATTATTGATAAAACAAAAGAGAATACAACCAAGTTTTGATGTCAAATCCTCCTTTGGATGGGTCTAGTCAACAAGTCCCTCAAGCATTCACCTTTGAAGGTAGATATCCCAAGACAAAACTCTCTCTCACACAAGTTTACACAAGATGGAAACACTTCACAACCTCCCTTAAGCACTCTAGCAATCCCACACTTGTCACACCAGCTACTTATCAAGCTCACACACCATCAACAATGCTCCAAACACAATGAATTCCAAACTAGCAGCTCATGGCAATGGTGGAGGCTTAAATAGGAGGAGTCTCCATGAATGGTGGGAGGATGAGCTTATCTCCAAGGAAGGTGGCTCAAATGACGAAACAGACATGCCAGAGAAGGGAGAGCGACATTTACAAGGCCAACAACCAGGTCTGGAGTCATCTGGAAGGTTGGATGTTAGAAGAAACTCACCCAGACTAGATCATCGCGGGTAAATAACTGCACTGGAGTGCTGACATTGCTGTTGAATAACAAAGAAAGTCATATCAGCGCGATAAGATATAAGTAACGGACGCACTGTCACATGAAATTCGACCAGCGCGGGAATCACGTGTACTTCTGCGCTGGCAGCGCATTAGGTCTGTTTTGGAGCGCTCATCAGTGCGTTTAATTGTACAACAGTCGCGATGATAGAAGAATTTTGGTAAAGTGGGTCATTTGGCAACATTAGAGAGCATGAGCATGATTAATTTGGTCCCATGACATAGCAGGAAGACTGACAGGGAGACAGTGACAAATTACTGTGCAACACCTTCTTATAAATTCACTCCCTTCCATCCCCAAATGGTTGTTCATTGATTGTTGCATCCCTATGCTGAGATTTTGCTTAAATGGTACCCATTTTAGATTGGAGAAGGAGTGATTGAATAGTCTTTTCTTGGACTTGGACATCCACCAAAAGGAGGTCTCAAAGATCAAGTCATAGGTTGTATGATTCCCTTTTTTAGCTCATTAATATATACATCTGATGTTCACTTTCCATAATTGTGTAAATGTTTATACTTTTAGCTTAATACTCCTTGATCTATTAAGTAGTTTATGTTTGATGTATGCCAATATATGCTCTTGTATCTTGCATAGCTCTTCGATCTTCCTTGCAGGTACTCAGACGTGAAGAACGAGTAAGGAGTGAGGCCTGGAGTGAAAGATTCAGAGTCATCTCCAAAGGATCGAGCGATTAACATTAGAGTGAGGTAGGTTTCTCCTTCTCCCTACTTTTTTTTATACATAAACTAGTAAAGTGTATGTTAGTTAGTTTGGTTTGTTTCTAGACCCACTCATTGGGCTAGAGGGATCTCCTCTATCTGTAGAGGGGATTTACCTTCAAAACACCTTGGGGGTATATGTTTGGACCTCAGTACTAATAAATTACAATGTCGCAGATATCCCCCCATAGATGCAAATGGTAAGAAACTGTATCTCAGTAATGGTAAAGCCATGCATTCCATTCTTGCTGGTCTTAGTTAGTCAGAACTTGTGAAGGTTATGCACTGTAAGTCTACTTATGAGATGTGGGAGAAGCTTAACCAGTGTCATGAAGGAGATGACAAAGTGAAGCAAGAAAAACTTTAGACTTTCAAAATGAGGTTTGAAAGCTTGAATATGACTTAGAATGAAAGCATAGTTGAGTACTTCGTCAGAGTTGATGAAGTAGTTAATATGATTAGAGGATTTGGTGAGGAAGCCAAGGAAGAGTTAATCATTCTAAAGGTATTAAGATCTCTACCCATGAGATTTAATGCCAAAATCTCAACTATAGAGGAAATGGTCAACCTAAAGGATCTCAAGGTGGATCAGCTACATGGTACTCTCACATGCTATGAGATGAGAGTAGGAATGGATAAATTTGAACCAAAAGAAGTTGTATTCATAGTATCTAATACGGGCAAGGAACAAAAAAATCAAGACTGGTCTAGCAATGGATCTGATCATGATCTGGCTCAACTAGCTAGAAAACTGAAGCGAGGCTCTGGGAAATATAAAGGGAAGTTTCCTTTCAAGTGTTTCGACTGTGGAAGAGTTGGACATTTCTCTTCCAAATGCCCTTACAAAGAAGGGACTGAAAGAGAAGAAGGTCTGAAATTTAGAAATAAGTATCAGACATTTTAGAAGAAGAAACCATATGTTGGGTCTCCAAAATGTCATCCACTTTCACCTACATTTCCATCATTTTACCCTTATTTCGTAACTCTATAGCCCCATAACCTTACATTAAGTAACCATTTTAATCATTACATGGGTTTATCATTATTCTTTTCCAAATCATTGATTTTAAGTATTATAAATGAATTTGTGATTAAATGTTAGGAAATTAACATATTTTCATATATATCTAAAAGTGTAATGAGTTTTGTGATATTGTATGCCTACGTGGAGATTCTAGAAGGGTCCTATTCGACCACCCGACCACAAATTCGAATTTCAAATTCCAACTCATGAGGATTTGTGGAATAATTTTAGAAGATGGGGATCATGAACTATGCACATCCAAAGGAGAAGAATCATGGATGAGAGGATTTTGAGAGGATTTGTATCTTACATTTTTAGGAGATTGGTTGTAACCACAAGAGATAAATGTGGATATAGGAGAGATCTAAGGATCTATATTTATTGTATAGTTATCCTCAATTTTTGTATAAATAGGAGTGCACCCTTCATACAAAGGGTTGTTATTTTTCAAGTTGTTAGATGCAAGTTAGAGGTTGTGAGTGTTAGTGTTAGTTGCTAGTTGATAGATGTAATTTGTAAAGTGAGAATAAATAATTCCTGTAATATCTTGTAACTTCATTTTTATGAAATACATATAGCCACTTTGATATTCAAGATGTGATAGTTGTTCAGTGTGCTTGCTGAGGAATGGAGGCCCCCCATAAGAAACCGTTTGCAAACCTTTGTACATATTGTTAACATAGTGTAGTTATTTCATTTCATTTATTTTTAGCAAGTGTGTTTTCATTTTATGCAAGTGTTTTTTTCCTTTCAGCAAGTGTGATTTCATTTCAGTAGGTGTGGTATGATTTCAACTCAACAAGTGTGATTTCAATTATTAAAGTGTGATTTAATTTATGCAAGTGTGGTGTGATTTCATTGATGCAAGTGTGGTGTGATTTCAATTATGCAAGTATGATTTCATTTATGCAAGTGTGGTGTGATTTCATTTATGCAAGTGTGATTTCAATTTCTTTATGTTTGGTTTGGTTTGCATTAGATTGATTTAATTTTATTTGTAATTAGTTTTAACTGCAATAGATTAATCTATTATGATAGATAACCATCTAGTACAGATAGTACATGTATACCTCGTCAATTCTACGAACCCAGTGTTGACAATTAATGACATGGATTTAACTCACAATTAAATCACCCAACATTTTGGCATCATTGTCGGGGAGGTATACATAGGTGTTTATTTTGAAAGTTTAGACAACTCATTATAGTTTCATTCATTCTTAGATGCATGGTTAAAATCATATTAAAATAATTTAGGATGCATATTAGATTTCAATAAGTTTTCAAAACTTTGTACTAATTTGTGTGCACGACAGGAATTCTCAACCAGTTGGAGTAATTCACAGACAATCAAGAGTTTGAAGAATCTCTGTCCAAGAACTTATCAAATCTTAGCAATAGTTGGGATATCTTCCTCTCAGGAAGAGTTTATTTTAACTTTATATATAAACTTGTCTATCTCTCCACTTGCACAAGAGGATCTTCAAGTCTCTTTTGATTCCTCTTATCAATATGTTGAAGAGATTAAATAATCATGCAATAATTTTGATGGGGAGAAACCAGTAGAATCTAAGATTGAGGAATGCATAATAAAGGAGGATATTCAATGTGATCTAAACCAAGAAAGGAATTAGGAATGCCATGGCCTTATTGAAAGATGGTTCCAATCAAGGATCAAGTCACATCACTCTTTCATTCTTCCTTACTTCTTGATTGTATTATCAAAACAACTGGTCTTTCATGCTTTGATCTATTTTAATGCATATTTTTCAAAACTAGGCATGAATATCTTTTTACTCCTGTTACACACATGACTACACTTGAAATATGCATATACTTGATCAATTTTTCTATTTCCAGTAGAGTAGAGTAGGATAGAATCAATGAATAAATACCAAGTTTGGTGATTTTTATCTTTGTAAGTTTTTAAGTTAGATTTCATTTCATTTGCAATTTTATTTATTGGTGGTGTAGTAAGAGCCACCCAACTCACTAATCATTTGTAGAAAGATGTAGAAAGAGAAGGAATATTTGAGAAGAAGGAGAACCAATAGAGTTTTGAGAGCCACAATTTGAAGTTAGAGATCGAATATTTTTGCTTTGTTTTTGAATAAATAGTTTCAATATTGCTGAGTATGCTCTCTTCTTGTGCTCCCTATGTTCTGGAAGATCAGGAAAGAAAATTGAACAAAATTACTTTTAAAATTTTACAATAAAAATTTGATAAGAGATCTAAATTCATAATCAAAAGTAAAATAACAGGATTTTATAAAGCTCAAACAGAAAAAATAATGACTCCAATGGATCCATCGCTATCGAAAACCCCTGTTTTGACTCTTTTTGCATCTCATTTGGCCAAAAATTGAGTAAAATATCATTGTTTTAAGTTTTTGCCCAATTCTGCTATTAATAATCCTACAATTCGACCCAAACCCAGTCTGTGTGCCTCAAACACAGAAACTGAATGAAACTTGACCTATATTCCCAATCCATGGTCAAAATTGTAGGACAGTTAAAATTCGTACCTAGCCCTTTTTTACACACCCATGGTCATATGGCACCATGTGCTCGGGGGCTAGCCCCTTTCGTCTTATGCTAGCACCTGGTCACATTGCGCTTTTCATGGGACCATGGTCGGGGCTAAGGACTAGCTCTCAGCCCCTGCCTGTGGTTATATGGCGCTGGAGGGCCAAAGGCTAGGGCTTAGACCCGATCCCTTACTCCAAATGTGCACCCATTAAAGTTAAAATGGTATTCGAAATAGTTTTGAAACAAGAAACAATGTATAATGGAGTTGGTAGGAGGCTTTTTTGGTTTGTATGAGGTCGTGGGTTCAAGTTGTGGGGAGGTTGTTTTCCCTCACACAATTTCTTTTTATCCACTACCAGGAGACCACGTGGCAACCAATGGTTGGCCCACGTTGCACTTCCTTGTTGACCCACCACATCAACCCGACAAACCAGTAAAAAATAGCCACGTGTCAACCAATAAAAAAATTCCAAGTGTCAACTGTATATAGGCGATGAGAACTAATAAAAACTTACCAAGTGTCATGACCCAGTCAGCGTAGGGACTGCTGTCTGGGCATTCTTGCAACACAAAATTCATTTTTTTAGTTGTTTCACAAAATGATCAGAATGTGATTTTGGGACCACCCGAAGTCAATTTTTAGTGAAATGAATTACGTTTGATTCAGAGCGACGAGATCTACACTTTGGCATTGGTTTCAAGCTAATCCAAGAATTTTAAATTTTGAGCATTTTCTTGATCCACAAGATCATGGGCAAGGGTGGAGCACTAGAGAAAAAGAAAAAATTATGTTACAAACCTAGAATTTCATAAAAACATTCAAACATTAAAAACCCAGTTGAAATAATTGACAAACCACCATCCGAGTCTAAATGCAAGCTGTAAAAGTGACAAGGCAATGCAACGATCCATATTTTTGGTAGCTATAGAATCGACACAATTCAATAGCTTATGTAAATTTTGTTTATGGTCTATTGATGAAGAATTAAGTGTGTGGAGAAAAGGTCTCAAGCTCAAAATTGGTTAGAAAGACAATGAAGAAGTCACCAACAAAATAATAACAGGTGATCCATGGTACTGCTTTCCAATCAGGTAAAAGTGCATTTAATTTTTTGTCCTTGAATTTGTTTTATTAGTATTATTTATGATATTTTTTGTGTATATATCAGAGGAAGAGAGACTAATAATCTCTCTCTCTTGATAGTCTTACATTTTATTGCAGAAATTGCTAAGTTTTTGCAGGTTCCAAGATGATGAAACAAGATCACCATATGCACGAGTACCTTTTTAAAGACCAAGCTTATTTCAGAAGAGCATGATCATTCATTGTAAAATCAGATCCACTATACCATTTCTACTAAACACATACCCATTTTACCATTGTTACAAATTTTAAGCCTGCAGTCGATCCATAATTTTCCATCTCCCTACTACCAAAAACTCATTTCCCTTTGCAATCTTCATATTTTCCTGCCTCATTTTCACTCACCCTTAACCCAAAAATAAAGTCACTGAGTTCCCTTAAAATGCTGATCCACCCCATTTTCCTTTTCCTTTCTATCAAATAAACCTTGCTTCAATGAAAATTTTGCATCTATAGTCCTTCAAATTACTATTGTATACTCACATTGGATGATGGAGGATTCCTTAAGGCCTCCCTTCTAACAAGTCTTGACCCATCGACTTCGACACATCGTCTAGGATCAATAATAGAGATCTTTCAAGTACCTTGAGGCTTGCATGCCTTAATGGCAATCTCTCTAGCCAATAAAAAATGGGAATACATCAATGTCCCCTATTTGTTGGATCTTCTAGGTGACTCAACTACGACACATCTATTCGTACCTAGTAATATGCACTTAGGCATCTTGACTCTCATTGACATCAATAGTGAGTAGTCTCATGTTGGTTAATGGAATTAATTAATAACCAGTAATCCAACAATTTCTTTTCTATGTTCGACATCGACACATCTATTCACATAGATAAGAATTATGTCATCAAGTGGGAACAAATGAAGATTACATGATTTCAACAGTTTACAACATGACTCAATTCAACAGCCATAGCAATAAATATTCCAATCTCATCCTCAATTAATACAACCAAGAGAAAGAAAAAGCAAATCATATTCTTTTGCTTCACATTCCATGATCCAACAGCAACAACCACACTCTTCTATGTACATAGTTTGTCCACTTTTTAGGTAGGTGAAGGTATGTAATTTTCTCATTTTCAATCATGTAATTCCTTAAATGCTAAAATTGTGATTTTGGAAAATCCCTCACCGCATTCATATTTCCTTTCTCATTTGCAAGAAAACTAAAAAAACCTTTAGTTGGGGGAAAGGGATATCAATTCATATTCATATTTGATGTCATATGTCACATTTCATTTCATCCTAAGAAACATATTTTTCGCAAATAAACTATTATTGTATTTTGATTCCAAAAGTTTATATGTTTTGCAATGATCAATTGATGAGCACAGTAAATGGCTAACAGTCACTACGGGACTTAAAATTATCAATGTTTTCAAGTATTTTGATGCAACAAAAATAACAAAAGTATTGTTACACAAGAATTTGTTGCCCTATGAAATAATTCTAGGTTAATTAATTTTGCCAGAGCATCTAAAATATTTTGTTTGTTTTAAAAGTTTTTTGGATGACCAATGTGATGAGCAGGTTTAGGCAGGTGTTTAAACCTTGTTAGTACCGCACACTATGAAAGGGATGATTCTTTACCTCTAAACAATAATTTGATCTATAGTGTATGGAAATGAAGAATTGAAGAAGCTATGATTTCCTAAATATCCAGACCGAATTTTTAGTTAATCATATGGAAGCATGCAAGTAAACAATGTTTACACCCCAATGAAATATATTTAACCTTATGAAGATGGTGACAATACCCCAATGAAATATATTTAACCTTATGAAGATGGTTGACAATTTATCAATGTAGAGGAGCTTATAAAGACAAACAATCCAATAAACTATTACCTAAAATAGATTATAACTTCATGGGGCTTTAAGATAGACTGATATTCAGTTTTCTCTTACCCAATTATCTTCACAAAACTTAAATACATGTAGATAACAAAAATTAAGTGAAAATAATAAGACAAACTCACAAAGAAACAAGTTGTTTGAAGCAAATCCATAATCCTTTCATTAATGTGAAGTGAATTCAGTTTGATACAATTCGTCTTTAGAAAAACTCATGCAAGGGTTCAACCTTTAATACATCGAGTTACTATTTATTTATACAATAATATAAGACTTCTAGAAACATCTTAACTAATTTACAAAAATAGTACAAAAATATAGAACTACTTAAACTCTTGATATGCTAGCACTATCTTCAAGGAAGCTGTTAATGACTTGGCCCCCAAAATTCTATCATGCTGTCTATCTATTGGAGATAAAACCTTTTTATTTAATGGTATCACATAACTCATCCCATCATTCATCAGTTGGTATAGAAAGATTTATTATCTTTCTATATACCTCATCTACCTCTGTATACTTCTCGAAAGTGGGCTTGTTGATGAAGATATGTTTGATTTCAGGTTTCATGGTTAAATCAAACTCTAATGCTTCAATAAATGCTTTCCCTGTGAAAAGCCCCTTAATACCTGAAAACTTTGATGTATCTATGGCAATGCTATAAAGCTTCTCATAGTAATCTTCCAAGCTAATAAGTCTGTCATTTGGTTCTACTAGCCCTAGCAGTCCTCTTTGATTTAGTAAATTGAATTTAGTGTGAAATCTTTGGGCAATATTTTCCAGAGCTTGAGACATGGTCTCTAATTGAGTCATTAAATTCCTCTTCTGTAGCACCTTCTCGATCTCCAGAATAGTCTCTGTTCTATTTGCAATCTGAATCTGTTCCAACTCTGACCTGGTCTTTGAATTCAAGATTCTGACCATGGAAGTGGCATCTGTTGGTTTTTTTCCTAATGATGTTTTGACCTACTCAATGGTTGTTCTGCATCTATTGATTAATTCTTCTTGCCCAAATATAATATGGATAGATGGCCAAAACTCAGTTATATCATGATTGCTATCTACTGAGATCCTTTCCTTGGCTTGGGCCAACGTGTGAGCCATTAATGATTGATTTTCCAATTGGTCAATTTTCTTGGCCATTTGGTGAGATTTCTGCATTTCTTCAACCAAAAGAGAATCATTTGTAATATTTTTAGCTTCTACATGTTTGACCTTTTGCTGGAGCCTGACATTTTCCTGTCTCTTAAGAGCAAAGTCCCACACAACTTTATTTAAATATTCAGGTGTTAACGTTGAATATCCTGTTGTATATGCCACTGTGATGGGTATGGCTATCACTAGAGTTGTAATTAACTCTATAGCCTCTTCTTTTTCTTTAAGGAGTTTCTCAATCTGTTCATCCATGTCCTTAATCTGTATATTTTTCTCAATGATTAGTTTGAGCATGTCTTCCTTATGCTGTTCACTTTCTTTAATCTCTTTTGCCAATGGATCTTCTGTAGAAGGCAGTTTAAGATATTTTCTAAGTGATGCAATGCCTGCATTCTTCTTCTTGATGATCTCCTCCATTGCTTTGACATCACCAGGATCATATCCCAGCTTAATCACCAAATCTTCCAATGTTTTAATTCTGATGTCCTTTCCTAATGAAGAAATATTTTCCAATTTCGATTGAGTTTGGACATTTGAGAGGGATGTACCTAACCTTGAAAGCTCTATGGCAGTATTTGTCATGGTGGAGAAAATCATTTCTCCATACTGTCTATGCATATCCATTTGATCAAATGAGAAAATGGTTTTCTTATAATCTGCAGAAGTCTTTGGAGATGACACTCGAGGTTGTAAGAATGCCATTTGCATTCTTCCCTTTTCACTATCAAATGTAACAAGCTATGCTGGGAGGTAGAAGTCTGCTTCCAAAATTCAGCATAGGTGCTGGCATTTAGAGTTTCATTCTTCTGCTTAATTTGAAAAAACTTGCTAAAGATATTAGGGTCATCTGGTTCAAGAAATTCTATTGACTGTGACTTGTTTGAAGGATTCTATGAGGCCGAAGAGGATGGGGTTTCAGAGAGGTGTTCTTTTGACCATGTAGAAAACTGCAAACCACTCATAACAATAGTTTGTTTCTCTTCCTCATTTTGCATGGTTACATATGGGAGCTGTGTATTTTGTTTCTTCTGCTGAATAATAAACACCTGAGCACTTATTTCTATACAGGTTGGATATGAGGGTTCTTCTCTTTTCCTTTTCCCCTTTTTGTCTTGAGGTACAGGAGTGTGAAGGGTAGCTGTAGACAAATGCTGGTCCTCTGCTTCTTGAAATGTATTCTCCTCCCACTAATCTTGATTCATGAATTTCTCAATTTATGGCTTGGGGTTATGATTATAAGGTGTAGTTTTAAGCTCCACCCTCATATTGGAAATAATAATGAATGGATCATATGACCAGGTTAGACTAGGTTGACATTTGAACTACTTGAGGATCGAACCTGATTCATCACATGTTGTTCTGGTATTGCATATGAATGGTCCTACTTGAGTTTTGATCTTGAAATGTGATTTCCTTTTCCCTGAAACAAAATGGATTTCATCCATGTTTATCATATGTCTTATATATTCCAGAGAGAAAATTCTGATGCAACATAATTTGGCAACTTATATGGAGCCAAATCACATCCATATACTCTTATTTCTATGTATTATGGTATAAATACTAGTCTCCAATCTTGGTCTTCTCACTCAAGTGTAAAACCCTTTTGATTTCTGCACTAATCCTAGGCCGATCTTGACTACTAGGAAGCCCTGCAACTGTATGAACAAATCTGTTAATGAATTTTACAAACTTAAACTTAGTTGAGTTTCTTCTGACTAATGAGGTCCACTGTGTCACTACTTGATTGATGCCCTAATCATCTTGTCTATGTAGGTTTATAGGAAACATGTAGACTAGAATAGATGCATAATTGAATGTGCCTTTAGTAGTAGTTTTTATCATCTATTCATGCATAGTATCAACCAAAAATTGGCTAAAATTATAAATGAATGCTGGCTTATGCTTAGTGGAGAAAATGGATAGAAAGCCTAAAATAGGCTCATCTACCTGCTAGTCTGATGGATAGCCTAAAAGGAAAGAAACTAGGGCAATTATCTGCTTGGATTTCTCAGGGGACATGGAAGTTTGGTAGGGGGGATTTTTCTTAGGAGGTTGAGAGTATTTTGGGAGAAAATCCTCAAATATTTAAGCTCTCTGAGGAAAGGTTAACTTATGATATAGGTCCATTAGAACAACTACAAAAATATGGCTAAGGGAGTCATTATGAGGAATCAACATCATCTGGTTTATGGTTTTTGGTGTAATGGAGACAAGAATTTCTCCATTTTGAGCCACAATGGTTCTTTGCAGTGGATTATACCTGGCTTGACACCACATGACCAGAACGTGGAAATAGTGGGTATGAAGAAAAATAAACATAGGAAATAATGATTCCCATAGGTTAATGTCATTCTGCTGATCAAGATAATTTTGCTTTAACCAGTGATGTAATTTGAACAAGTTGAATTCACAGTCGGTGTCAACTATCTTAAAGTATTGGTCAGCTAAGGGCATATGATCTAAGTCTAGAGTAGAAGAAGTCTTAGGGTTGTCATCGGTTTTGGATTTACTGTTAGAAGACTGGGCTTTTCCCTTTGGTGCCATGATTGTGGAATTTGAAAGAGAAAGAATGTTAGAGGACAAATTTTTTCTTTAACAAGTACCTGGAATGACAAATCAATCTATGTCAAGGGTATCTGGGCTCTGTATGGCTGAAATTTGATAGGTGTTGATAGCAGGAGTGCGGAAACTCTGAACAATACCTGCAAATTTAGAACATTGATCAAAGTAGCTAGGGGAGCCGCACAAAATGTGTCAAAGTGTTTTTATAGGCCTTGATCGATTATCATTAGGATGGAACCATTACCAAACGAGATTTAGGAGCATTAATGGGTAACGGGAGCCTAGTAATGGATAGGAGTGTAACTGGAAAATGATAAGATGAATGCAGTAATGGGTAATAGATGGACATGTGGCAGAATATGATAGGTGGAGAGAAATGCACGGGAGATGATGTATTAACCGTTGGCGGGAGTGGAGGAGTGATATTGGATTTTGGGAGGGGGGTTGATAGTAAGCAGTTTAGGATGAGGGGGGTGTGAACTAACGATATAACTCCACGTTGCATGGGGCCTGTGAAAAGAATTACCGCTTTTTGAACCCCCCTGAAGTTAACGTGAAATAGGATCGGGGGGGGGGGGGGGGGTGCGGATTGGTTTCCCCGCCATTGATCTAGGTGGGGAAAATCATGGCCGTTGATAAGTGCACTTTGGATATCGCAAAATGACAAGACATCAAATCATTTCCGACGAGACTTAAAACTCAAGTTTAAAGTTTATTACATGGGGCTAATCATGTTTGATGACATGATTAGTTTACTTTTTAACTAAAAGAAATCTCTCAAAGCATAATCATAATTCTAAAGGCACATTTGATCGAGCATGCATTTTATTTCCTAAAGAAACTCATAATCCTACTTTATTACAAATATAGAATTGACCAAGATTAAATACTTAGGTCACTTTTTCCTTTAATCTATCCTATCTTCTAATTTCAACCAAGGTTAAACAGTTTGGTTGAATTATTTTGTAATCCTAAAACACAAATTTAAACATGTTTGATCATGATTTTACTGTATGAATCAAACAAAATTTATTTCAAGTGGCATTTGAGCTTGCTCTCTTGTGCACTTATTTTTCTTTTGATGGGGTTTCTTTTCATATTTTTCACAAATGTTCGTATTTTCATTCTTTTATTCTATTATTTGTTTTTTTCATTTTTTCATTTTTCATACCTTCTTTTATAAATATATTACTTATCAAAACTATTTATGTTACAACATCGACTCCAACTGGGGCAACTTATTTCTGTAGGATGTAGAGAACTTGCAAATCCATGTGCCTTCTCCTCGGGCTAATGGGGTCTCTGTTGAAAACAATTACACACTACATGTAAAAATGAAAACAATCCGGTGATGTACAAATGATGAATGAATGAATGAATGAAGGAATATCAATATTGGAGATAATGCTTCAAATATTTCCCATTGACAGGCAATGAGGGATATTGTCCTTCCAAGTTTTGCAAGATAAAAGTATTATTGCCTTTAACCTCTGCAATGCTAAAAGTTCCAAACCAAAGATTGTCAAACTTTCCATGTTTTCCTTTATCTTCCCTTCTTGTATCCAATCTTAATACTAAATCTCGTTCTTTAAAATCTCTTTCTCTAGCCTTTCTATCAAAAAGGCTTTTCATTTTGTTCTGATATTTCTGGAGCTTGTAATGAACTTCATCTCTATTTTCATTAAGTTCTATAATCTTATTGATTCTCCTAGAAAAATCATCAGGTTATTCATTTGCTTCTTGTAAAAACCTCATAATAGGAAAATCTAGATGGGTAGGAAATATGGCTTCCTTACCATAAACAAGTTGAAAATGAGATTTACCTATTGACCTCTTTGGAGAGATTCTATTTCCCAAAACTGCATATATGAGATGGCTGACCCAACACCTTTTGTGGTCCTCCAATGTTTTCTTAATGAATTTAATCATGCTCTTGTTTGAGGACTCTGCTAGTCCACTTCCTTATGGATAGTAAGGGGTAGAATGATGCAACAAAATTTGGTATTTCTAACAAATCAATCATCTTGACACTGCTGAATGCTGCTGCATTATCTGTAACTATTTGTTGGGGGCTGTTACACAACAATTTGTCACCGTCCCTGTTACCCGTCTCCCGCATCTTGGAGGACTCATTCCGAGATCTATGAGAAGTGACATGACCTGCAAATAGTTGCATTACATTCCCCTGAACATGAACTTCATTTTCCCTAAAGACATCTCCTGCTAAAAAACCATAAAAATAGCCCTTTTTCCATTGGAGCGGTTCCACAGTGCAACACTCGCGCCAATGGGGGAAATCCTCTAAAGAGGGCACACCAGTTGGCGCTCTGTCACAGAGTCGCACTCGTGCCAACCATAATCAGTGGTGTTTTTTAACAAACCAACAGTGGAAGATTCATCCTAACAAACTCCTGGACTGAATCAGTCTTGAGATGGGTGGTTTGGCTTCGGATCTCCATAGAGGGGAAGTGTTTTGCCACCTCTCATGGAAGCTTCTTTAGTGATAAAGCCAATCCCATGAATATTGTGGATGATCCCAACTCCCCTCCCTCCATCTATAGAAGCTTGTCCATTTTCCTTGGCAAGCTAGTTCCAGAGATTGAGAATTGTCAAGTTACCAAGAGCTTCATGCTGCAAGAGCCTTCTTCATTCCCATAAGGCCAAATCTAAGTAAGGAGATTCTTGTCTAATAACCTAGGAGAGAGAGGCTTGTTCCCATTCCCAACAAGCTTTGCAAGACATGTGCTGTTGATCACCCAGCCAAAGGAGGATTTGACGTCAGAACTATGGTTGTATTCTTATTTGTTTATCATTAATAAACGACTATTGTTATGGTTCCACTCTTATTGTTCTTTGTAATGATGATGAGTTATATCCTTTCTAACTGATATATAGTTGCTTTTGCCAGATTTTATTTTTGTGTTTGTATCGTTCTTTGTATGTGCAGGTGTCCATTCACGGAGATCATGGGGATCGTGATTTGCCGGAGCAAAGGAACAGGAGCGTCAACTCTTCTACAAGAACTAGCGTTGGAATCCAGGTAGGCCCTCATCTTTGGTCTCTAATTTGCAATTGGGAACTTGCGTGGTAGCGTTGTATGATTGTTGCTAGACCCGATCTGGGCTAGTAGGGATCGCTTCTGTCCACAGAGGGGATTTACCTCCTCAACAATTTGGCGACTCCGCTGGGGAGCTTGTCTTGCCTTTTTGGTTGTTTCTTGGTTTTTACCTGCTTGGTTAGCCTTCTGGGTTGAGTCCTTTTGCTTTTTCTTGCTTCTTGGTTTACCTGGCTATCATTGGCCTAGCTTTGGATTGCTTATTTTTTATTTTTGCATAGCAAACTTGACTGGTGCGCTTTTATAGCGTAACAGTCGTGCCAATTGGCACCAGTTTCTCATATACAACCCACGCCAATCCCTAAAAGGCGCCAGTTTCAGCCTGACAGTCGTGCCAGGCCTGGGAACTGTTAAAGTTTGCTTGGTTTTGAGCCTTCTGAGCTTGGTCTTTGTTTTTGGATACATTTTCTCGACTGCTTGAGTGTGTTGGAGTCTTGTTTGACTGGTTTTGAGTCTCTTTTTTGAGAAATTCTTAATTTGATTTCCTTTGGTCATTACTTGGAGGTTTGTCTCAGTCTTTTCACAATTTTGCATCTTTTTGCTTTTGTTTTTGCAAAAAAATATTTCCCCTCATTCGCCGGGGGGGGGGGCTAAATTGTGTATGAGTGTTAATCGCCTTTGAGTGTTTTTTATTTTTTGATCTTTGGAAATCTCACCCAATTTTCTTGATTTGCACTTGATTGGTTCTTAGATTACATTAGAATCATCTTGGATTTCAGAGATCTGTGGTGTGTGATTTTCGAATCTTTGATCGGAGAATCCACAGTAAGAAAATTTTTACACCAACGTTTCAAATCCCAAATGGGATCCATCATCAGGGTTAAGAGAAAGATGATAAAAGAAGAGCAAGAAGGAAGAGATAAATACTCATGAGCGAACGAATATTGAAGGAACAACACAGGTCGGCAAGAAAGATTAATAAGGAAACCTAAAATTAAACTAAAAATTAACATTAATTTTTATAATTTTTATAAATTAATATCATTTAATTCATACCTATAAAACATAATCTTTATATAACCTAACATCTATATTAATATCTAAAAAACCTAATATATATATTAATGTTAATATCATAAACCTAATATCTATATCACATTAATATTTATATAACCTAATATTTATAAAGCTTAATCTATATATATCTTAATATTATATAACCTAAAATCTATATTAATATAATATTTATAAAACCCAATATATATAATAGTATTAATA
>APFE030933159.1:220596-239287 GCA_000404065.3 Pinus taeda
TGTTAGGCGATCCTGCGCTATCGATTCCTTTATCCGTATCATCAATTTCGTTTACACTGATCGATTTATTAAACAGGCATTTATTTATGCTATTCGGCAAACCTGTAATTTTTTCGGAATAATTACTAACGCTGCTTTTATTGATGGTATTGGGGTCTGCGCAGTTATCAATCGAATTATTAAACTTAATTCCGCTATTCGGTATTTCTGCATCGTTTCCATTACATTCATCCGAGTAATCACTCACGTTGTTTTTATTGCTGATGGTGATTTTTGAACCAGCGCTGTCCAAACCTAATTTATTAAACAGGCATTTATTTATGCTATTCGGCAAACCTGTAATTTTATCGGAATAATTACTAACGCAGTTTTCATTGATGGTATTGGGGCATGCGCAGTTATCAATCGAATTATTAAACAAGAGATTAATTCTGCTATTCGGAATTCCTGCATCGTTTCCATTACATTCATCCGAATAATCACTTACGCTTTTTCCGCTCTTCATATAATAGTTATTCGAATCAATAAACCGGCCCTTACCTCTGCTCTCTGCGTTATCGGTTTCTTTATCCTGATCATTACATTTGTTTAAACTGATCGGGCCTTTACCTATGTTGTTAGGCGATCCTGCGCTATCGATTCCTTTATCCGTATCATCAATTTCGTTTACACTGATCGATTTATTAAACAGGCATTTATTTATGCTATTCGGCAAACCTGTAATTTTTTCGGAATAATTACTAACGCTGCTTTTATTGATGGTATTGGGGTCTGCGCAGTTATCAATCGAATTATTAAACTTAATTCCGCTATTCGGTATTTCTGCATCGTTTCCATTACATTCATCCGAGTAATCACTCACGTTGTTTTTATTGCTGATGGTGATTTTTGAACCAGCGCTGTCCAAACCTATTTCATTAACCTGAGAATTTAGAAGTTTGGTTAGCTTCTTGTGCTGCCTGGTCTGCGCAGTTTGCCATTCCTTATCTGCTTTTAGAGCAGTCCTGCTATCAATGATGGCCCACAGGTAATTTATCGATGCTGTTGGCAAGTTTAAGGTGGGAAGAGAGGGCCAAACGACCAAGATGCTCCAGGGAGGCTCTAATTCTTCTGATTTCGGACCGGATTAGAGAGAAACTATGATGGAGAAATTCTTTAATGTTGAATTTATTATGTAACCTATGTTTAACCTGTGCAAATGGAGGAATAAGATTGTTGTCCCGACAATTTTTGAGGAAATGAAGATCTGAGGCTCTTCTTTTTATCTTAACTCTAACACTTTCCAGTGCAAGAACTTCACTCCAAGTATCCCCTCCATACCGGGATAATATATTGGATTTCAGAGATCTGTGGTGTGTGATTTTCGATTCTTTGATCAGAGAGTCCACAGTAAGTGAATTTTTACACCAACGTTTCGAATCCCAAATGGGATCCATCATCAAGGTTAAGAGAAAGATGAAAAAAGAAGAGCAAGAAGGAAGAGATAAATACTCAAGAGCGAATGAATATTGAAGAAACAGCATAGGTCGGCTAGAAAGATTAATAATGAAACCTAAAATTAAACTAAAATTTTTACAATAATTTTTATAAATTGATAACATTTAATTAATACCTATAAAACATAATCTTTATATAACCTAACATCTATATTAAATATCTAAAAAACCTAATATATATATTAATATTAATATCATAAACCTAATATCTATATAACATTAATATTTATATAACCTAATATTTGTAAAGCTTAATCTATATATAACTTAATATTATATAACCTAAAATCTATATTAATATTAATATGCTAAAAAAAACTAATATATATATATTATAATAATAGTATAATATATTAATGCCTCTAAACTTAATAGATATATATAATAAATAATACTAATATTAATATTAAAAAACTTAATATATATAATAGCATTAATATATAATATATATTAATATTTATGAACCATAAACTAATAACATTAATATTATATAAACCTACATGACTATATAACTTAATATTTATAAAACTTAATCTATATATAACTTAATATTATATAACCTAAAATCTATATTAATATTAATATCTATAAAACTTAATAAATAAATATCTATACAACCTAACCTATATTCTAATATCTATATCAATATCTATATAAATTAATATTAAAATAACATAAATTATATCTTAAATTCTATATTAAAATCTAAACTATATTAAAACCTGCATTAATGTCTAATTTATATTAAAACTTGAGAATGAAAAGGGAAAGGGAGGGAAAAACTAACCTGCTAGACAACTTACCTGGGGTTGGGTTGACGTTTCTTGATCTCACTGATCAGGGGAAGCCAGCTTCCACTAATCTCCAGACCGCTGTCTCTGTTCAAATTACAAGGATGCTTTAAGATTTCGAGGGCTTCTCTGATTTTCCGTCTCTGATGCTGTTCTTCTCTTGCGATAATTGATGCGTTTTCTAAGCAGATGTGATGTTTAGTCTTCGAGGAGTGCTCTGCCAAGGCTGAGGTACGAGATCTTCCATTCCTGATGTCAGCGCCATGTTCTTTAAGTCTTGTCTGGAGGGAGCGACCAGTTTCACCTATGTGGCTTTTCCCACACGAACAGTCTATTTTATAGACCCCTTTGAGCTGCTGCTTGTCAATATCATCCTTAACAGATTTTAAATTTTGTTTGATGGTACCGGGAGCTGAGAATTGAGTTATAATGTTTTTCTTTCTTAGGATTTTTGCCATTTTATCTGTGACCCCTTGGATATAAGGTAGAAAAACCTTACCACCTTGAGGTTGATCCTGCTCTTTAGGTATGGGAGATGACAACCTCCTTTCAGCTTTCTTTATGGCTTTTTTAATTTCATGATCCTTGTAGCCTATATTTTTGAAAGTTGAAATTAAATGCCTCTTCTCTTCGTTTATATGTTCTGAGTCAGAGATTCGGAGGACTCTAATGGCAAGAGTGTTCAGGACGCCAAGCTTTGGCGCTGGGTAATGGTGGGAGTCCGCATGAAGGTAACTCTCTATGTGAGTTGACTTCCTGAAAACCTTATGGCCCAAAGAGCCATCCTCTTTTCTGATGATGAGAATGTCCAAGAAAGGAATGCTCAAATTTTCTTCAAGCTCCATAGCGAATTTTATATCAGGGGAGATGGCGTTAAGGTGATTGAAAAACCTGTCGAGTTCTGCTTTACCATGGGTCCATTTTATATTGGTGTCATCGACAAAACGCTTCCACCAAGCTGGTTTTAAAGGATAAGAATCCAATGCCTTCTTCTCAAAATATTCCATATATAAGTTGGCTACAATTGGTGAGAGGGGTGATCCCATTGCTACACCAGATGTCTGTTCATAGAATGTTCCTTGGAATGTGAATACAGTTGACCTTAAGCAGACTTTTGCCAGTTTTGCGGTCTTTGGATCAGTGACACTTCTTATAACCTGAATGGCTTCATCAAGAGGAATCTTTGTGAATAGGGAGACCACGTCAAAGCTCACAAGGATGTCATCCTTTTCCATTCTTTCATTTCTAATAAGATTCACAAAGTCGTGTGAGTCTTTAATGAAGGAGTTAGTGTTTCCAACCAGGGGTTTTAGAATCTTGGAGACATATTTAGCAAGCTCATAGGTTGGGGAGCCAATGGTATTAACTATCGGTCTAAGGGGGACCCTCTCCTTATGGATCTTGGGTAATCCATAGATTCTAGGGATGGTTTCACAAGAGGGTGTTAATTTCTTCTTCAATTTTTCGTCAAGGCTGGAATCTGAGATAATCTTTTTTACATCCTTCATAATTTTGGGCATGGGATTACTGTCCAGCTTCTTATAATTGCCGCAATTTAGGTGATCATTCATTTTCTTAACATAGTCTTCTTTATCAAGGATAACTGTTGCTCCTCCTTTATCTGCTTTAAGAACAACTATCTTGTCATTATTACGTAAGGATCTAAAAGACTTTTGCTCTTCATTACTCAAGTTGCTTTTGGGAGCCTTGGCTTTTCTCATTATGAGAGAAAACTCTTGCCTTAATGCTTCTTTGTCTTCAAGAGGGAGTTTGCTAATCCCATCTTCAATGCTACAAATCATCTTTTCAATGGGGAGACTTTTAGGGGCCATTGCAAACCCCATCCCCTTGCTGAGAACATTAATGGCTACCTGGTCAAGAACCTCGGAAGACAGGTTAACTACTTTTCTTTTTGATGTTGATCCATACGAGTTTTCGCCAACCTCGTTGTCACCCTTGTTTAGCACATTGCTTTTAACCACATCTTTCTGGATAAAACTGTCATTTATAGCGCTTAATTCTGGCATTTTCACACCCTCATCGAAATTGTTTACTCTGCTATGCACATCTTCTCTGGAGACATCTTCGTTGTTTCCCACCATTATCAATTCTGCGTTATCAATTTGCTTTCCGCTATTGTCAATTTCTCTTCCGTTATTTTCATCTGATCCATTTAAGTGGTTACCTGGACCATCTGCGCTTGAACCAGTGTTGACCGACCTAATTTCAAAGGTATTTCTGTTATATGAATCAATGAGTTGAATTAACACTTCTGTGTTCTTCATAAAATTGTTACTCGAATTATTCAACAGGCATTTACCTCTTCTATTCCGAGTTCCTGCCCTATCGGTTTTACTTTTATCCGACTTATCAAATTCGTTTACATTGTTTTTAATCGAATTATTAAATCGGTTACTAGGAATTCCTGCGTTTCCGTTACCTTTATCCAAATTATTCAACAGGCATTTACCTCTGCTATTCGGTGTTCCTGCGCCATCGGTTTTACTTTTATCCGACTTATCAAATTTGTTTACACTGTTTTTAATCGAATTATTAAATCGGTTACTAGGTATTCCTGCATTTTCGTTACCTTTATCCGAATAACTTACGCTGTTTTTATTTATATGCTTATTGGTGTTGTGATTGTATGAGCAGTCGTCTGCGCAGGTACCAGGATTGTTCTTTGAACCAACGCTGTCCGAGCCTATTTTGAAGGTTGTGTTATGTTCACTCAAATCTGCGTGCTTAACCTAAGAATTTAGAAGCTTGGTTAGCTTCTTGTGTTGTCTGGTCTGCGCAGTTTGCCACTCCTTCTCTGCTTTTAGTGCAGTCCTGCCATCTATAATGGCCCACAGGTATTTATCGATGCTGTTGGCAAGTTTAAGGTGGGAAGAGAGGGCCAAACGACCAAGGTGCTCCAGGGAGGCTCTAACTCTTCTGATTTCAGACCGGATTAGAGAGAAACTAAGATGGAGAAACGCTTTACTCTTGAATTTATTATGTAACCTATGTTTAACCTGTGCAAATGGAGGAATAAGATTGTTGTCCCGACAATTTTTGAGGAAATGAAGATCTGAGGCTCTTCTTTTTATCCTAACTCTAACACTTTCCAGTGCAAGAATTTCACTCCAAGTATCCCCTCCGTACTGGGATAAGATATTGGATTTCAGAGATCTGTGGAATGTGATTTTCGAATCTTTGATCGGAAAATCCACAATAAGAGAATAGATAATAGAGTGTTATCACTTTATAGTTATGAATTAAAAAAATACTTTTAATTTGATTTAAGATATAAGATAATAGTGTATGGGATTTTGGAAATTATTATTATTATTTAAAAATATATTATTTATGAAAATTGTCAACTTGAGTGATTAGTTATTTGCCTAGGAAATATGAAAATTGACTTTGAACGACCATAAAGATGGTATTGTGATGGTGTTGTGGGGTTATTCTTATTAGAATTCCGATAAAAGTCTTGAAATTCTTAAGCCTTTGTACTGATTTTATTAGTTGCATTGGCAGCCGCAACTTATCCTTATCTCTTGAGTGTTACTCTTATCTTCTAAGAATCCTTAAAAACCTTTATTATTCCTATAAATTAACTTAATTTACAGCACAATTTTTTCAAATAATGAAATGTGATTTGTCTTTGTTCATTATCTTTTAATCTCTTGATTAAAAAAATTGTTTATGATCTATGAATATTTTAATAACTTCGTTTTCAATAATAAAATTTACTTTAAAGGATAACAATAACAGGTAAAGTAGATGAGATTTCTCCTCCATTTAGCTAAACTAATAAATCTGGTTAAATAAAGAATCTCCGAACCATGTTCCTCGAGATCAATTTCAACCACGAAATCATATTCGAATGGATTAAAAAAGCCATATTCAACGAATTTGGACCACTAAATCGATAAAACTGGCTAAAAAAATCTCCGTCTCAATCGGTCAATGAAAATTATCCATTTCAATAGCTGAATGAAACTAACGATTAAAAAAAAAACCCATACCTCATTTTTTTATTATTATCCATAACTGTGAATATATTAAATCATGATCGAAATTTTCTTCAACGGTTATATGTTTGCCTTCATAGAATCGGCACAGTAAATGGCTACGGCAGAAGACCCCGAATCCAGTGGATGGTGGATCAAGATACCGCGCCAATAGTACTATTGTGGACGATTACTCAATTGTGAGAAATTTTTGCAAGGCGCCCCTTCATCGCAAGCAGTTTCGTTAAAATATGATTATTTTGGCGAGGCCTTCCCCTGATTGCAAGCGATTTGGATCAATCCGATTAATCTGGCAATGGTTTTCCTTCCAGAAAATATTTGAACGGTAGAAATTCCGGTACTTCATGCCCCGCCCCTCTAACGGTGGCAAATGTCAAACCCTTGTAAATCACAGTGTATCAGCCGACCTGCACTGTTAACGGGAATACAGATCAAATCAATATTACAGATTTGTTTACATCGTCGCCATTAACCCACGGGTACGATGGAGTCTGAATTGGAAGCTTCAGCCCATTGATGGAGAGTTCTGTAGAGGTCACAGGAACCCTGGAATCCGTGTCTCAGCTGAAAATACGAAACGAAAAATCGCCGTTAATGAAATACTGGTATGATCAATCACAATACTGCATGCTCGATAAAAACTTCAATACAGTACTGAATCATTACTTTAAAATTGATTATGCTGTTAGGTTAATCTTTTTTTTAATTCAAATTTTTATGTTTTTGGTCATCAATAAAGGTTATGCACATTATTGCTTTTAAAAGAGTTCTCGAACCTTAATATAAAGATATGCTGACTTGTTAGGTAAGGTAAATATTTTGATTAAAAATAAAAATTAATTAAATTAAAAATAAAAATAAAAAAATTAAGTAAAATTAACAATTAAAATAAAAATAAAATAATCCATTTATCTTTTTCGGTTACATGTTTTCATAATTTTATGGTTTAGCTTTATGGTTTAGCTTTTAGTTGATTTGTTTTGCGTATTTTAAGTCATGCTTCACATTGGAGCTCTATTCTATAAATTTGGACATGGCTTTTTTTTATTGGAAAACATGTATGGTTGTCATTTTTCTTTCTGGAAAAACACTCTCCAATTTTTACAATACATTGAAGAAATAATTATCTTATGGGTGATCTTAATTTCTCTATTGGTGTTAATTTCTCTATTAGAAACTTTAATAATTGGGGACTAAGGCTCTTCTAGATTTTTTAATTGATGAATTTTAAGTGGGATTGGTGGAAATTCATCTAAAAACAACTTTCCCACATCAAAAAAAAATAATCATTATGGCGAAGTCATGATTTCTAAAATACCAATGCTTTTTACTTTTCGAGTAGATCCTCACAAGAAACTTCCATATCTTCTAATGGGTTTTTTTTGGTGGATAATTTTTACCATTGTTTGATTTTTCTTAAAGTAGCCCCCTCCTCTCTAAAGCTAGCAAGTCCCTCTAAACTAAATTACCACTAGTTTGAGGAACTCTTTTTTTTTTGTAAGTTGTGGTGGTCCGTTTATTTTTCTATTCATATAAAATGAAGTTGATCCATATACAACAATTTGGTGGCGTCAACTTGCCCAATCCACGCTAAGTAAACCTTGCAAGAGAAGTCACTAATCAAGTTCCAGCCTAACATAAGACTATTGAAAAGAAAATGCTATCCTAAAAAAGAAGCAGACTGTAAACTACATGAATTAATCTTTTCGGTCTTCATTGTCACAATCCGCCTTTGTCGGTGCTACAGCCGAGTTCCCCGGTGCTGGAGATAGCTTCTTCAATTGTTGTTGAATTTCATCCAGCTTGTTGTCCTGCATAATCATGATGATTTGCAAGTTTTTCATGTCTTTCTTTATATTTGGCATACCTTGCAAGATTTCAGCCATTTCAGCCGTCACCTGCTCGAACGCCCTGGCAAGTAAGTGCTTTGCCACCCAATACACATGCAAAGCTTGCTTGTAGAGTGTCATCTTTCCTCTGGTGTGCCCCGGGTTAGGTATGATGTCTCCCCATTCCTCCATCTTGGGCTCAGAGTCTCCTTCCATGACATTGTCTTCTGTTTCCTGAATGAGCTGACGAATGTTAGCATTTGTTCCTTCTTTGTATGCATGGGTAGCCTCTTGGACTATCGTCCTCATGGTTTTCCAGCTACACCTATGATATACTGGTGTTTAGGTCAATGGATCGTTTCTGCCTGGCTGGCTTTGTAGCCCTCTTCCTCCGCGACCTCTTCCTCTGCCCATTCGAACCATCTTCCCCTCTATAGCCTCCTATTGACAGTGATCAACATCAAAAGTTAGTTTATCATAAATTACTCTTATCCCCAACGCGTGCATACCATTGTCACTAGGCTTGCCCTCCCAACTCTGGTTTCTCTTGGTGGTTTGGATATTCCCTGGTCTCTCTTCCCTTCGGCTAAACATGGGCAGGCCCTCAGTTGTCCTATCCCCCACCCAAATTGCATTCTTAGCTCCCTCAAGTGTCCCCTTTGCCCAGCTCTCATAGTACCCTGGCAAGCCATTATTCTAGTTCTCGAGCTTCCTTACCATAGAGACCTCTGCACCAATCTAAACTACCTCTTCCTCTGCATTTCCCATTTTACCCCCCTCCGCCACCTTACTGTGCGTGATAGGGTGAATTAGGGCCATGTTTAGACATGGCCTTCCCACAGTGATTCCTAGCTCTTCCCCCTCTTCCATCATACTATGAATGGATATAAGAGATGTAGGAATTAAGACTAAGAAAACATACCCGTAATTTTGCTCGACCACTGAAGGATCAGACGCCCGCTCAACACTTTTCTCCACCTTCCTTCACTTCATATTGATCTCTCTTTCCCCCTCATCCACCCTCATTAACCCTTTCCCACTTGTCCTACGTCCCATCCCACTTCCACCGTCGTTTCCTCCTTCCTTCTCCCCCTTTCTTTTGTCACCTCATCGCCTCGGAATTCGCTTAGGCATGCATGTTGTCACCATGTCCCTTTGAATTATTATGAGGGCAGTGAGTGGCCGGCTTGGCCAACCTCTCCCATGTGCTATCCTTCTGCTCGTACTCCCCACTTTTCTCACCCCGATCGGGGGACTAGTTTGACGAACTCTTATTTTCTCAAGCTATCTCATTTTCTCAAGTTATTAAGAGTATTGCAGCCTCTTTGATTTAAACACAAAAGGCTGCCCTGCCTTCCAATTTTAGGAAAACATAAAAAGAGAATACGTGATAGATCATCCTTGGCTAGCTAAATGAAAGAGTCAGGAAAAACACTCTCTTAGAGGTAAAAGAGAAAATAAAATCCTTGTTGGAAAGTTAAGGGTTTGTTTTTTTCTCTACATACCTTATATCCCAATTAAAATCCTTAATACTTATAAATCCCAATTGAAAACCTTAGTACATAAATGGAAAAAAATATTATTTGATAAAGAAAAGTGATAGAGGATAAAATGTAAAGGCACTTGGCTCGAAGCTAAATATGAAAGATAGAAACTTTTTTGTCACTTATCCAAGACATTTCTAAAAATGGGATAAACTTCATATAGAATTTATACAAATAATAAAACAGTGTGACCATAAACTTTATTATATATGCCGACTTACATTTTACTCAATTTATCAATGGCTAACATAACGAGGAGATCATGGCTAACATAATGAGGAGATCATGGCTGAGGCTTCATTAAAATTATTGAAATATATAATTCACTTTTTTTGTAAGGAGAAAAAGTTTGATTCCAAAAATGGAATTCCCATTGAATTTCACTAGTAATATTTTCATATTATTAGAGAGGGTTTTCTTAAAATGGTTGAATACTAACTCTCCAAAAGTTTATGATTTCTCTTTTCAACTCCACTTTCATCACGTTGATATTCAAATTTGATAACCCATTATCTTATATTAGCTTTGAATGTATTTCATTTTTCAATAGAATTTACAAAATCATTGCTAATATAATATTTCTTTGTATCAAAGTTTTCCTTACAAATAAAATCTCAGCTAAACAAGTTGGGTTCTTAAACCATTAGAAAATTCATGATTCCATTGTTGTAGCATAAAAAATTGTTCATTCCATCCACACAAAAACTATTAATGTGGTTTTTTACAAGGTCGACTTACGAGAAACTTTTGATAGAGTAATTTTTTTATGTACTATGTATTTTACTTATTATTGAACATTTATGTGTCTTTTTTGTGTCCCCTGTAATGAAATATACTAGCTCTACCTCACTTTCTATCCTAATAAATGGATCAACTTATCAATTCCTCTATGCAAAAAGACAACTCAGGCAAGGGTGTACTCTTTCACCTCTTCTTTTCCTTTTGGTTGTGGAATGTCTCATCATACTGATGAAAAATATATTTGTAAGAAATTTGATAAAAGGTATTCCTATAATCCCTTGAAAATTTGTGGACACTTGCTTTTTGTTGATGATGTCACCATCTTCCACCAAGGAAATATCTAGAATATTACATGTCTAGTAGAAATTCTTAAGGTCTTTTGTGCTACAATATGCATGCAAATTAATAGGGAGGAATCAACATATTATTCTTTGGGCCTCTCTCTTAATGAAGTCCTTGAGATATAATTCCTCTTAAGTATTCAATCTAGTAATTTGGAAAATGGGTTCAAATATTTTGGATTCCCTCTCAAATCAAACAATTATAAAAAATGGGACTAGTTAAGGCCCTTGACCAAATATTATAAAGGACTCCTTGTATGGTGCATTAGGTGGATTTCTAAAGTTAGTATATTAGTTCTTTTCAAAACATTAATTGAATACATACCTGTCCTCTCGGAAATATTGGCTTGCATTCCCGAAGTATTCTAAGAAATTAAGTATATAGCATCTAGATTCTTATGAAACAGTAAGGAAGAAAATCGTACTTTGGTGCTACCGTCCTAGAAATCAATTTTTTTTCCAAAATAGTATGGAGGATGGAGATGAATGTATGTGTTTTTATTATCTAAGTAAATAGTAGCAAAGAGTGTTTGGATGCTTCTCCAAGATACAAGTTTGTGGGCCAAGTTGACAAAAGAAAAGTATCTCAAAGAGAGCTCTACTATGGATTGGATCAGACTACCCAATAAATATTCCCACAATGGATAGGCTTTTTAGAAAGCAATGACACATGCTTTTCCCCTTATGGGATAGGGTCTGAAAGGAAAAATCAAGGATGGGTAATAGGTTCTCATTGGAAAAGATACATCGATTAGAAATCAAGATGTTTAGTGCTTCATAAGGTTATTCTACTAGTATTCAGCGAACGTATCTAGTTGGATAGGAATTGAGATATTTAAAAATAAAAATAAAAACTTCATTAGCCATCAAATTTTCCATTCAAATATATACCATCATGGATGTTTTTTCCAAACCTAAGCTTAGGCAAGTAGGAATATATTCCCATACAATAGTCCCTATTGAATGCAACATCCACTAAGGATGTTTTTATGATCCTTTAAAGGGATCTCCTGCAAAATGAAGAGTAGGGAAAATCCAATACGTTTACAATTGTGACTCCCTATGTTTATTAGAATGGGTAGGAAACCATAAATGGTTATGCTAAGCTCTTAAGCTTAAAATTGCTACCTCAACTTTCTATTGAGCATGAGATTCACACATTCATATCTATGGAGATTTTCTTATTTTTATCAATTTGGTGAAGGACCTCCTTAAACATTAAACTACTCACAACATCATCCTTTTACAACATATTTTGCATTAGAGACACTTTTTCTCATATCACCTTTGATCATGTTTTCGAGGAAGAAAAATCGTACAATAATTCTTATCCAAACTGGGAATCAACATGAATATAGGAAGCTGAAAAATCAAAGAAAACAAAGGCTTAGAATGTATTCATGGCCTTGAATGGAACTGGCTTAAATTTATTATTGTTCTTGCTTTTTTTGCTTAAATGTGTAAATATATCAATCTTCATACATAAATTTAAAGCATGCATTTAAGTTTCTTTTGCTAGTGACATATGAGTCATTGCTAGGAATATGAGTCACAATCTAACATGTATGAGTCATTGCTAGTGGCTTATAGGTCACAAACTAATATATACTTTGAGCTCCAATGTTGGACTAATATACAAGGACATTAATGGTTTACTATGCTTGTAATTTTATGTAATTTTTTTATATTAATAAAATTATTATTTTTTTCTATTTGGAATAAAAAATAAAAGAGATATGTGATTCCTTTAAAATTCAACATTGATTTATTAAGTGGCATATCAAAAACTAGCATAGATTCATCCTAATTTTATAACTACCATGCATCTATATTGAAATAATTCTATTCATGCAAATTAATCAAAGAAAAAATTATACACCTCCATATTTCATACTCATTGTAATTGACATTTTTTAACTTTATTATTGTAATTTATTATTTAAAATCTATTAAGGAAACATGGTTTAATGCTTGAAATTGTAAATACTAATTAAAAAGATAATGATTTCAATGGTTGCTCAAAGATTTAGAAATGTTTTCCCAAAAAAAATAGGATAAGTATGGAACGGTATTCATTTTAATCTATTTAAAAATAGTTAATAAATTTTGTAATAAAAAAAAATTAAAATGTGATTTATATAGTAGTTTAACAGTAAGTTACACTTTAAGGTTGTGAGTAGAAAATTACTTTTAATTTAATTTAAGATAGTAGTGTGATGGGGATTTTATAATCATCATCATTATTATTAATGCGATCTAAAAATATATTATTTATGAGAATTATCAACTTTAGGTGATTAGTTATTTAGCTAAGATATATGAATATTGATTTTATCTCCTATAAAAATGATATTGTGATTTTTTTTAATAGTGTTGGAGTGTGATTGTTAATAAAAAAACTTGTTAGGATTCCAATAAAAGAGCCTTGAAACTAGTAAATTTATGTAATGGTTTTATCAATCACATTGCTAGTCTTATCTTTATCTATTCTGGTCCTTATCTTCTAGTAATCCCTGAAAATGAAATCTCTAAAAACCTCTATTATTCCCTAAATTAACTTCATGTACAACAATTTTTTTAATAAACGGTGATTTCTCTTACTTCATCTTCCTCTATTATTCCCTAAATTAACTTCATGTACAAGAATTTTTTTAATAAAGGGTGATTTCTCTTACTTCATCTTTTAACCTCTTGAAAAAAAAATATTTTAACTTTAGAATTTGATTTATAAATATTTTAATACTCTTTCAAAATTTCATTTTCAATAATAAAAATTACTTAATTACTTAAATGAAAACAATAACATGTAAATTACAGGAGACGACTTCTCTATTTAGCTAAACTAGTGAGAATCTCAACAAATATTCGAATGGACATAAAAACATATTCAACGAATTTGGACCACTAAAAAAATCCCGTCTCAATTTGTTGATAAAACTGGTTCAAAAAATCTCGGTCTCAATCAGCTAATTAATAAACAAGTCAATGAAAATTATCTACTTCAATAGCTAAATGAATGAAACTAACCATTAAAAAAAATCTCTATGTCAATGATCAGATCCGGCAGACATGAAATTTTTTTATTATCCATCAAGTCCGAAATGACATGTGCGTTAGCTAATATATTAAATTATGATCGAGATTTTCCTCAACGGGCAGACATGAAATTTTTTTATTATCCATCAAGTCCGAAATGACATGTGCGTTAGCTAATATATTAAATTATGATCGAGATTTTCCTCAACGGTTAAATGTTTGCATTCATAGAATTGGCACAGTAAAAATGGCTACCGGCATTAAGATCCCGAATCCACTGATGGTACCGCGCCAATAGTACAATTTGAAGAATGCATTTACGCCAAATGCGAGAAAATTCGATAAATCTGTTTGTTTTAGCAAGGCCTCCCTTTATTGCAAGCAAATTCGTTAAAATATAACTATTTAGCAAGGCCTCCCTTTATTGCAAGCAAATTCGTTAAAATATAACTATTTAGCAAGGCCTCCCTTTATTGCAAGCAAATTCATTAAAATATAACTATTTTGCCGAGGTCTTCCCCTTATTGCAAGCAATGTCGATCAATCCGATTAACTTGGCAAGGGTTTCCCATTCAGAAAATATTTGAACAACGTTAACCCCCTGGACGGTTGATATTCCGGAACTTCATGCCCTGCTCCTCTAACAGTGGCAAATGTCAAACCCTTGTAAATCACAGTGTATCCGCCGACCTGCACCATTAATGGGAATACAGATCAAATCAATATTATGATCAGGATTTTATCAGTAAAATTAATGTAGGTGATTTGATTCTTTTACCTCGTCGCCATTAACCCACGGGTACCATGGAGTGTGAATTGGAAGCTTGAGCTCATCGATGGAGAGTTCTGTAGCGGTCACAGGAACACTAGCATCTTGGTCTCCGCTGAAAATACGAAACGAAAAATCGCCGTTCATGAAATTCTGGTATAATCACTAACAATACTCCATGTTCACTTAAAAATCCGATACACTACTGAATAATTACGCGGTTAGGTTAATTTTTTTTATTAAAATTTTTATGTTTTTGCCGATCAAATTACATAAATATAAATACAAATGAACATAAAGAAACACACAAATTAAAAATAAAATTGAAGTAAAAATAATTATTTAATTTTTTTCTTAATATTTTCATAATTCATGGTAACTTCAATTTATTATATTTTAATTTATATTTAATTTTAATTCTTGATCTATTGAGGCTCGAGAAGATCAAATTTATTGAGGTGAAAAATTCTTTAAAAGTGAAAAAATATTTGATTCCTTTCATGACTAGATAGATCTAAAATGCATTTTATAAATTCCTGAAAGGAATAAATCTATTGAGATTCAAACTTCTTTGAAAGTAAAAAGATATATAATACCTCTATGAGCTTACTAAATCCAAAATTATAGATGCATAATAAGTTTAGTTGATCCAGAATTATAGATATCCTATTATATGTGAGAAAAGAATCTTTTTCTTACTTTAAATTTTTATATTATAATCATAAATAATAAAAATGTTAGCATATTATAATCATTTAGTCACATCAATAACTATTTGCATTAACAGTAAAGTGAAGGGTCATGGAATGTCCAACATTAACTATACTACATATTAAAATCTATATTTAATTTTTTTCACATTTAACTAATACAATTACAAAATTATTATGAAAAGAGAAAAAAACAAAACATAACAAAAAATTATATATATTAACTAAATAATAAAAATAAATGCCAAACTATCCTTTTATACATTATAACCAATAAAAATTATATAAATGAATAAAATTATTATTATACACTGTATAAATAAATATAAATTATCTACAAATTATAACAAATAATATATTAGTGTATCATCCACATTTACTTTTGTAACTGTGCTATTAATAAATTGACAACTGTAATTAAAATTCTCTTATATCATAAGAGAAAACAATTTTTTTTTTTATATCATACCTGAAAACAAGTATCCGCAACCGACTTGCAATTAGTTGACGATAAATTGGTAAGACAGTTGAAGCATAATCCGTCCAAGGCAGAACATCACTGGTACATAGTCACATGAAACTATGTTTCAGCAACAAAGTGATAAATTCAAGCCGATTCGAAAATTAAATTAACTAGGTTTAAGTCTAAAGACTGATACCTGCACGAGATCCAGCTATAGGGTATGTTTGTTACATTTGCATGTATGGCTTTTTGAACATCCGGGCTATTAAGATATGCGTTAATGCTGTGACCCCTGCAAGGATCATATCCTGGAATTTCTGCCTTTTTTTGCTATTTACACATCAACCATAAGTACAGTCAGTCAGTCAATCTTGAGTGGAAATGTTGCTGCATTTGGGATGTCAACAAGAAAGAAATAAATATAAGATAATCATGTTTCATTGTGTGCTTAATTTATGTAGATTGTATATTAGATTTCCAAACTATTATTTATAAAAAGAATTTAAATTGTTTTTAAGTAGAATTCTATTAAATTTTAAAAAATATTTTAAAATTTATGATCCAAATAACTATGATTAGAATTGTGAATATCTAATTTGTTTTTGTAGGGATAAGGTATTTTTCAGTTTAAGTTTATCTATAATTTAGATTAATGTGTTTTGTATTAATCATATTCTTAGGATTTGATCTAGGTTTGGAATCAACCAATGTGGTTCATCTTTAAGTGAAGGTGAAAAAAATAATACAATCTTCATGAATAAATAGTGAGGATGCATCATTGTCCAAGGTCAGCTGAATAAAGCTAGTCATTGAACTAGCAGTTTTCAACACTGGCCGTTAAAGACTAGTTCTCAATGGCTAGTTTTCATCTAAAATGATGCATCCTCACTATTTATTGATGAAGATTGTATGACTTGTCCTCAAAGGCTATTATTCATCACTTGACCCTCTAAAGTGATGCATCCTCACTATATTGACGAAGATTGTATGACTTTTTCTACCTTGTCTTGACAATCAACCACATTAGTTGGTTCCAAATTTTAACTAAATCCTAAGAATATGACTAATCCCAAAAAAATTATCTACATTATATCACGAAAGTCTCAGATCTAACTTTATCCATAATTATTAAAATCTCAAAATATTCTAAAATCTGTAATAAGATAAAAATGACTAACATTATTAATGTTTATATTTTTGTAATATATTTCATCTATTATATAACCACTTCATTCATAATCACTAAATTTTCAAAATATTGCAGAATCTATAACCGAAGAAATAACCATAACTACAGACATTGCCAATATCTTGATGTAATAGATTGGGTTTATTTTACCATATATCTACTTAGTTTATAACTATTAAATTTCTATATATATCTACTTCATTTATAGTTACTAAATTTCAAAATATTCTAGAATCTACCATCTACACTAAAATAAACCAGCATTATGAAGACTTTGTAATAGGATGTAATTAACGCCATAGCTTCAATGTTGGTTTCTGATTTCCTTGGAATATATTTCGGATTTGTAAAACTGTTCTATTAATTTGCCCTTACCTTTGCCTTTCTAGATGCATTCAATATGCACATGGGAGCATAGATACCATAAATATTGATATGTCCCATTTCATTATACATTTGATTTTCCGATAGTTGGCACACTGTTCCATTGAATTTTGAATTGGTACAGTTGCTGATTACTTGCTCATAGGTTTGACTGGATATCAATGCGTGACTCCGTGCGTACTGATATGTTCCGAGAAAATCTGTGTCACTATTCATTATACCATTTCCCACCTGCATAAGTTGAATGTGCAAGTTTTAGATTGATTGTGTACATAAGTTGATAATTTAGCACTATGGCATTTGATAGAGTTTGCAAATCTTCACATAAGGGTTGAACAAAGATATTTGTATACTGAATTCTCTTTGTATGCATTTTGATTCCTAGACCAATGAAATTTTCTCTGAAAATCAGAAGTCTGAGCTGAACTCACCATTATTCCTTTGAAATTAATAAACGATGCCTGCGACAACTTTTTGTGCTGTAAAATTGTTGAAGCCAACTCTGGAACGTAATGTCCTGAGATCAATAGTTAACGTGAGCACCATCATGAAAAATTAATATATCCCTCTAAACTAGTTCATTATTTTAACGAGAACAATCTGCAATTGCCCTCATCACAGTTTTACTAATAACTATTCGAAACTAAAAACTTGTGCATCATATATTGTTATTACAAACGACACTACCTGCATAACTTTCGCCTGCTATGTAAAACTTCCGGAATTTATACTGTGGAAACCTGTTGAACCAGTTTACCAGGAAAGCATACGACTGTTTGGCTGGAATAGAACAAAAACCCAGTAAAAAAGTTTAGATTTCGTGGCATCGCTAAAACGCGTATTTTTTCTAGAAACCAGACAATTCGCAAGTTACCCGTTAGTTTATCGCCAGTTTTCGCATAATCAGAGGTGGTGTTTGAGTACGAGAATCCGACGCCTGCTGGGGACTCCAAAAACAATACGTTCGCCACTGTAACAGTTCAATATACATGAAATGAGTGAGCAAACTCTAAGAGTTTTTAAGTGTTTATTGGTTTCTTAAGAGATCTTATTTCTTTCCCTTTATATTTTTCAAATATGTTATTTTCCAAATTGCTGTTTGCATCTAAAAAAACATTTTGACCAAAGTTGGAGACCTACCTCAACCTTGCCAACACTCCCCAGAAAAATGAGCACATGCAAAGCGAAACATTTCCCCGAAGATGTTTCTTGCAGGTGGGAAACATTTCCCCGAAGATGTTTCTTGCAGGTGGGAAACTTAGATACTAATGACTTATCACTCTTTACTATTTTTTACTTTTAATATTTTCCAGTTATTATTTTTTACTTTTAATATTTTCTATTTATTATTTTAAACTGGTTTATTACTTTTGTTA
>APFE030933159.1:246046-269839 GCA_000404065.3 Pinus taeda
GGGTCGCGAATTGGTCGTCTTATCTCTGTTTGACGCGCATGATAGCCCATTGGAAAGATCTCTCCGAGGACTACGACGAAAAAGACGATTTTTAGTCACGATAAATCGCTTGCGGTAGATTTCCCAAAAAACGTTGTTTAGGGCCTGAAAATGGCTCTGGAAGTTTAGGACCCGAAAAACTGCTAAAAATAGTAAATTATGCTATAATTAAGGAAACTGAAAAAAACTGCACGAAGCACTAGAGGGGATCCAAGTCAAATTAGTGGGTGGCCACCAATATCCACTTGGATCAAAGAACTATTTCAGGTCGGAGCACGTTGCATGGATGGCAAAGAATCCAGGGGTTGACGTGAAAAGGTTCGAGCTAGCAGAGCTTGCAAGTAAAGCTTTTAAAAGGGCTTTGACACCATCAAATATCAAGGCTGGCTTTAGGAGGACAGGAATCTGGCCACTAAACTATGATGCTCTTATGCATGATACTGGTTGTAGCCAAGCATTTCATGTGGATGGTCAGAAAGAAGGGAATGCCCAAACAGGTGTTGAAGTGCAAGAAGTAGATGACCAAGATGATGTTGTTGCAGCTGGTAATATGATTTTCCTATCTCAAGGACACTTATAATGCTGAATATGATGAAACTGTATGTGAAACACAATATAACCATGAACAAATTCGCAGAAACATGGAGATCATTTCACCAACTCAAGAACATGAAACTCCTGTTGCTGATATTGTTAATGACATTGTTGAACATGCAGTTGACAATGACCAATTGACATTGCCAAGCCAAGTAACCCCACCTTCATGGCTAGTAGAAGCAATGATCAATATGAATGCACATAGTGTCTCAGCAACCAATGAAGAAATCATGAACATGCCCTCACAACCAGCAGAATTGAATAGTGAAATTGTTCATTTTTTTGTGGACAATAGATCAAAGGAAGAAGATGAAGGACATAATGAGGCATCAAATTAATATAATGATATAGTTCAATCAGTTCCAATAAATACTGAAAGGGAAGTACTAAGAAATGACATGCAGGTGGGAGGGGTGGAGAAGACACTTGGCCGTTTCCTAAAGCTACCAGTAGAGAGAATATCAATGAAAAAAAAGCAAGGTGCACCAGGTAGTCTTCGTCTGGGCCAAAGCTCACAGTTACTCACCTTAGAGGACTATATAAACCTGTTAGTTGAGTCTAAAAAAAATAAATTTGAAATGCAAGAATTAAAACAGAAAAAGAAGGATCTAGTCAAGGAGAAGAAGGCAGCAAGGATTGTTGTAGCGCAACGTCGAGCAGATGAAAGGATTGAAAGAGATAAAGCAAGGCAAGTTAAGGACCAACAAAAACAAATGGCAAGACAGGAAAAGGAAAAATGGAAGGCACAACAAATGCTTGAAAAGGAACAAGGGATGATCAACGATCAAGAATCGTTGATGAAACCATGATTATTTCAAACTTATTGGACTCCATAGTAGATAATACACCATTATTCCAAGATCTCATAAACATTCAAGTGCCTCACTATCAAAATGAGGGTTTACCCACTTGCCTTGTTCCTACCAGAGTTGGTGTCAATTCTCTGTATGCTCATTACACACCTCCACTTAATGCAGGGGTCAGTAGTGCAAATGTGAGGTATGGGTACTCAATACCTCCATGGTTGGAAGCTGCAAATTGGAATCAATCATATGGCAACAATCAACCCTTGACTGGTAGGCCAACCTGCCTGGCTCAAGAAGGTAACTCGGGGAGTTTTGGAACTCAAGATTCTCAGTGCCATAAAGAATAGGGGTGTCATATGTTTTTGGTTCTAACCACATTATGATGTGGATTTTGGATGGATTGTATCTTTTTCTTGTCACAGAAACATTTTGGCTTACAACCTAGGTTGTTTTATTTCAAAATGTGTGCGACATTATAGCCAAAATCCATTTTAGAAGGAACATCTATAGTCTATTATAATGTAGAAATCTTACAAGATTCTCAGGGTCATAAAGAATAGAGTTTAAGAATTCTCAATGAATTATGCATACTTTCAGGATATGCAATGTATCGTTAAATTCACTAAACCTTTGATCTTTTGAATGCCCTGCATGCAATTACCAAATTAATGAAATTAAATGAATCAGTCATGAGAACTGAGGTATATCTTATATACATTATATAAAAAAACTTTTCAATTTGACTAGCCTTTGTGACCAGTTCTCTTTTTATTAGCAAATCTATATTGAAATCTTCCACAAATAAGCAGATGTCAAGAAATGGATCTTTCACTATCTCAGGATAAAATATAGTTAGAAACTTAAAGGTGAGATAACATTCCATTTGTTTTTCTCTGCCATCTCTATACGATAAGCTTTTTGTATGTCTTCCTTGCAAGGTATAAATGTTGCTGGCATAATGAAAAGTTTTGGAATTCTACCATATTCTCTTCTATCTTGTTCGATTTGAGTAGAATCCATTTGTTCCTCTGTGTCACTTATCTTATTGTAGATTTTATTTTTGATAAAATGCACTGCTTCTGCAAAGGGAAGGCATCTTATAGAAAAGGCGTTTGTTTTCATTCTGCACCCTTTACGCACATCTCTTTTCCTTTCAGTGATAAACACCCTCACTTGTTTTTCCTTGTGTATATCCATTGGAAAAAGATGTTCAGGTGGATTTTTGTCGAAGACATTGCCTATATAAATTTATAAATTGGAATTGCAGGTCTACACACGAGGAACAACTTTTTTCTTTTTTTGCAAAAATCTAACTTGACAAAGAGGCCCAGACATAGGAATTGCGGGGAGAGCAATAGCATAAATTTAATAGACAAGGAGGAATTTCTAGTCCTCTTATGCATCAATCAAGTTTTTGTTGGATCTATCTCTAATATTATGTCTGCGACCAACATAGAATTGATATCCTAAGGAAGGTCGAAGTCGCTAGAAGCATCTTGTGAGTACCGATCTATTGGAGGAGGTTTCATCCAGCATAGTCTTGAACTTTCTAAGGAAGGTCAAATACATACAGAAGTCAGAGGTTTATGCGTTGTGCAGTAGTAGCAAAGGACTGAGATTTGACTAGAGGGCCAGAGATCTAAATTCATTGTTGTTCAGTGATAAGTTTAGACATATTTGTGCATAAATCTTCAATCCTTAACCTGAAGCTACACAAAGACAGTGAGATGCATACTATTGAAGAAACATATTTTGTATTTATCTTTTGTCAAGGAGTTTATGGTTTTATATTTTCAATTTCGGTATCGTTGGGCTCTAGTTTTGATGAGGGGAACCATGTTTACAGGCCTACCCGATTTCACCAAAAACATGGGATCATATAACAATAACTAAAAAATGACAAAGAGGCCTACACATAGGAATTGCGGGGAGAGCAATAGCAATAAATTCGTTGTTGTTCAATGATAAGTTTAGACATATTTGTGCATAAATCTTCAATCCCTAACCCGAAGCTACACAAAGACAGTGAGATGCATACTACTGAAGAAACATATTCTGTATTTATCTTTTGTCAAGGAGTTTATGGTTTTATATTTTCAATTTGGGTATTTTTGGGCACCAGTTTTGATGAGGGGAACCATGTTTATAGGCCTACATGATTTCACCAAAAACATGGGATCATATAACAATAACGAAAAAACGACAAAGAGGCCCAGACATAGGAATTCTGGGGAGAGAAATAGCAATGAATTCGTTGTTGTTCAGTGATAAGTTTAGACATATTTGTGCATAAATCTTCAATCCCTATCCCGAAGCTACATAAAGACAGTGAGATGCATACTACTAAAGAAACATATTCTGTATTTATCTTTTGTCAAGGAGTTTATGGTTTTATATTTTTAATTTGGGTATCGTTGGGCTCTAGTTTTGATGAGGGGAACCATGTTTACAGGCCTACCTGATTTCACCAAAAACATGGGATCATATAACAATAACGAAAAACCCTGGCTCATCTTTGAGGATTAGGGCTTATATCAGTATGAATTTAACCATTATCTCAATTTGACAGAAAAACCCTAGCTCATCTTCAAAGGTTAGAGCTTATATTAGTATGAAGTTAACCATTTATCTCAGTTTGACACCAAAATCTTAACAGCATAAGGAAAATTTTCTATATTTTCCAGGCGATGATCTATACCCAAATGCCCCTTTCCATATAAACTATTTTGGCACCAAAACCTTCACAATGTACATTAACAAAATATAAATTTATTAATTTATATTTAGAAAATCATGAAATATTTTACAAAATGGTGTTTTCAGTGTGAAAATAGTGTTGGAGGACACACTCACCATTTCTTGTCCGAAACAGGATTCACCATGAAGCATGCAAAGTCAAATTTTCAATATTGCAGTGATATTCCACTACTTAATCAAGAGATTCAGCTACTTTCTTACAAAGCAGGGCATGAAGTTGGTCTTCCCTATACAAACCTCTGGTCATTCTAACAATGATCATTCTATTTAGTTTTGCGGCGTTGTCAGTAGTCTTGCAACAAGATGATTCTGTTTAGTACACTAAGTTCTTATTATCACCACTTAGGAAACAATGCGAACTTCTAAATTCAAGCCGAGGAATTTCCCCTGGGAATTTCACCAAAAACATGGGATCATATAACAATCATGAAAAACCTTGGCTCATCTTTGAGGATTAGGGCTTATATCAGTATGAAGTTAACCATTATCTCAATTTGACAGAAAAACCCTGGCTCATCTTCAAAGGTTAGAGCTTATATCAGTATGAAGTTAACCATTTATCTCAATTTGACACCAAAATCTTAACAGCATAGGGAAGATTTTCTATATTTGCCATACCCAAATGCCCCTTTCCATATAAACTGTTTTGGCACGAAAACCTTCACAGTGTACATTAACAAAAAATTATGCTATATTTGCAAGGGCATGATCTAAACCCAAATGCCCTTTTCTATTTGGAGCCTGCGAATCACAAGAAGCATACATGGATTCCAAAATTCTTCAAATCCGGAGAACAGAGAAACAAAGAACGCAGTTAAAAAACATAAACCTTATACACAGATACATGTTTCCATCGATAGTCGAAGGTTCAGAGATTTTAATGAAAACCAAAGAAAGAACAAAACCCTCATTTAAATCTAAATTTAGAGACCAAAGAAAGAACAAAATGAGTTAAATACACTAAACCCTAAACCCCTAACCTGCAAAACCCTAAACCCTCAAAACCTGCCATGCAAAGTTAACAAAAATTCCAAATAGGGTGTTTTATGTTGAAAAACACATAGAAATCGTTGGTAGGATTAAAATCCTACCGGATAGAAGCCATGGATGGTCGCCAAACCTTCTTTGGAGCTCGCCACACCTTCGCTAGACCTTCTCCAGAGCTTGCCAGACCTGCAACAAGTTGGAAATAAGCCATTAGACAAGAGAAAAAAACCAAAAAAACAAACAAAAAATAGCAAAACCTGCAATTACCTGTTAAAAAAACCTTCAACCTCGAACTCGATAAAACTGCAACTAGCTCCTCACCAAACAACAAAAACTGCGAATTAAATCACCAACAAAGAAACCGTAAACAATCGGCGGTCCAGAATGACCGACAAATCTAGGCAAAAAACCACAAGAAAGCTAGAAACCCTGTTCCAACCATGGACATGTAACCTCGAACAATGGCAGACATCAGCTCTTGGTTAGTGGACGAAGCGCGTAGGTTCTGGGGCCATCCTGCGCCATCTTCGGTGGAGGGCTTCACCCAACAACCAGCCCCGAACATAAAAACAAACGGAAAAATGAACATCGCACAAATGACGCATAATGAACCCTCAACACGGCGCGGAAAGGAGTTTTAAGGCAATGACATGATGCCCAACACGTGGACCTCCACGGCAGACAGGTGTTGTACTAACATCACGTGGGTTCACGTGGTGGCAGACGACGTGGCGGGGAGGGCACACAGGTAATGGCGTCACTCCCCTATTATTCCTCACTTTTATGTTTATGCAAATTCAATAGTCATCAGAAATCAAGCTTTTAAGGGCTCCACCATTCGTACAAGAGATGAAGTGACAGTGCGTCATCTACAATTAATTACACCTCACCTCCTCCCATCTGCCCAAACTTTCTCTATTATAAATACTCATCGTAATCCACATACTTACATATATCACTGCATTTCTCCTTCGCTGCTCTGCCCAATTTCTGCTCTCCGCATATAAGCACCATGCCATTCCTCTGTTTTCCTTTTCCTTTTCGCATCCTGTTTTTCCTATTCATTTGCCCCTTCTCCTTCTCTACACACTCACTTTATGACTATTGAAAATCAGTATTGGCATTTAAGAACCATATCACCTCTGATCCCCATGCTTCAATGGCCAACTATAGCCCCTTCTGTAACTGGACTACCGTCACCTGCAAACACCATCACTTGCACAAAGTCATCTCCCTCAACCTCACTTAATTTTCTCCACAGCTATATCCCACCTCAACTCGGATCCCTCTTTCGTTTGAAGACACTCTGGCTAGACCACAATCAATTGGAAGGGAACATTCCAAAAGAACTCAGCAATTGCACAAATTTGGTTAACTTGACACTCTCCTACAACAATCTTACTGGAAGTATTTCGCTAGAGATGAGTTCCCTCACACATCTGCAACAACTTTTCCTAGGGTCGAACATCTTGACATGTATAATTCATCTTCATTTGAAAACCTGTGAGTATTGATTATTTTACAAATTGCAGAAACAAATATCTTACTCACTAATTTTATTGTGAATTTTCAGGGAACATTCCCAATTCTTTCTCAAATATTTCTATTTTGATTAGTTTGGGAATCTATGAAAAAAAACTTACCAGAAGTATTCCACAAGAGTTGGGTTTGCTAGCTAGTCTCCAAATTTTGTATCTTTATGAGAATGAATTATCAGGGACCATTCCTGTTTCTTTGTCAAATCTCTCTAGTTTGATTGATTTAGCTATTTCCACCAACAATCTCATTGGTAGCATTCCACAGGAATTAGGATTGCTCTCTAGTCTCCAAACCCTTTACCTCTATGAGAATGAATTATGAGGGACCATACCTACTTCTTTGTCAAATATCTCCACTTTGACTAATTTGGCAATTTCCACAAATAATCTCAATGGTAGCATTCCACAAGAGTTGGGCCTGCTCACTAGTCTCCAAATGCTTTACCTCTCTGAGAATGAATTATCAGGGACCATTCCTGCTTCTTTGTAAAATATCTCCACCTTGACCAACTTGGGAATTTGCATAAACTATCTCACCGGTAGTATTCCCACTTCTTTGTTAAATCTCTTTAACTTGACTATCCTCAATTTATGGGGAAATCAACTTAGTGGAACAATACCAAATTCCAATGGAAATTGTTCAAAACTAAGGGAACTCGAGCCAGGCTACAACAAGTTAAGTGGGAGTGTGCCAATACAACTTGGTAAGCTATACCTCCTTGAAAGATTATACTTGCAAGGTAATGAACTTGTTAATGATACTGCTACAACCATGCCTTTTCTTATAGCCCTTACCAATTGTTCACACCTAAAAGTGCTAGACTTGAAAGACAATAAACTAGTTGGTGTCTTTCCAAGTGCCATATGAAAACTTTCTACCAATTTGCCTGTCATGAAATTAGCAAACAACATGATAGAAGGAAACATCCCTCCACACAAAGGCAACCTTAGCAGCCTAACTTGTCTAAATTTATCTAGAAATCTTTTAAATGGCATCATTCCATCTTTAAGAAATCTTACGAATTTAGAAAGATTATATTTAGGAAACAACAAATTAGAAGGAAACATACCTAATGATTTTGAACAGTTACGACGACTCGATCTCTTGGACATCAGTAGAAACTTACTCTCTGGAAAGATTCCTAATTCTCTTGCATCCCTTAAACAACTAAGGGATATCCTCCTTCATAACAACCGGTTATCAGGAAGCATTCCTTCCAACTTAGGAAGTTGTACAAATTTGGTATTGCTTGATTTGTCTCACAATATACTCACTGGAAGCATACCTCGAGAAATTGCTGAACTTCATAATCTACAATTCTATTTGAATTTGTCATGGAATTTATTAGAAGGCTCCTTGCCCTTAGATATTGGTAAAATTACAATGGCTCAAGCTATAGATGTTTCTAACAATCACTTGACTGGAGCCATCCCATCTACAATTGGAAGTTGTGTTGAATTGTTTTCATTGAATTTATCTCAAAATTCTTTCCAAGGCTCTATTCCAGATTCACTTGAAAATTTACAAAGCCTTATGAGCCTAGATCTCTCTTCCAACTCCTTATCAAGGATAATACCACCTACTTTGAACAAGTTGGAAATGCTTCAGTATTTGAATTTGTCTTTTAACAAACTCACTGGGGAAATTCCAAGAGGAGGGCCTTTTGCAAATCTATCAATTTCCATTTCCCTAAATGGAAATCCCAACCTTTGTGGACCACAAGTATTCCAATCATCTTCTTGTCCAACACCAAGAGGCCATCCTACAATTGTGAAAAGAGTATTATTTCCAGTCAGTGGAGTTGTTTCTTTTATACTGTGTTGTTTTCTTTTGATATTCCAATGGCAAAGGAATATGCATATACAAAATATTTATGTCTCAAGAGCTATTTTCCAAAAGTTTGGGCGTCAAAGGATCTCATATTAAGAGCTTCATAGAGCTATAGATGGATTTTCTAAGGCCAATTTGTTGGGAACAGTAAGCTTTGGGTTAGTTTATAAAGGAGTTTTGACCGATGGCACTCTTGTTGCTGTGAAGGTTCTTAGCTTGCAAAGTGATCAAGGTGAGAAACTTTTTAAAGGAGAATGCAACGTCTTGAGAAAAATTCAACATCGGAATCTAGTGAAAATCATAACTTCATGTTCAAACCTCCATTTCAAAGGCTTAGTGTTTGAGTTTATGCCTAATGGAAGCTTAGAGAAGCATTTGTATGCTAATTTACACAACAACAATGTAGAGGTTGTGTGTGAATTGGCATTGAGAGCATGACTAGACATTGCCATAAATGTAGCCCATGCCATAAAATATCTTCATCATGATTCTTTTGTATAAGTGATGCATTGTGATATAAAGCCTAGCAATGTGCTTTTGGTATTGCAAAATTAATTGGTGAAAGCTCCAGTGGTTCATTATCTACTACACTTGCTTTGAGAGGATCTGTGGGCTACATTGCCCCAAGTATGACATTTTAAGATATTACTTTCTCTTGTCTTTTTCTCATTAAAAATATTGTATGCATTGCTTTAACAAAATTTGTTGTCTTTATTGTAGAGTATGGATTAGGCGTGGTAGTGTCCTCTCAAGGAGATGTTTACAGTTATGGCATTCTGTTATTGGATATTCTTACTAGAAAACAACCAACAAGTGGCATGTTTATTGGAGACCTAAACTTGCACAGTTGGGTGAACTTGGCATTTCCTTATAGGGTAAAGGAGGTAATTGACAATGACCTTTTTATTGAAGTGGGCGGTGATGACTTTGAAGAAAACAAAGTGTACAAATACTTAGTTTCTTTGTTGCGTGTTGGTTTGCTTTGTTCAAAGCATTCACCAAATGAAAGACCAACTATGAAATTTGTAGTAACGACTTTGGAGAGCATCAAAGAAGATTTGGTAGAAAAATCAATTACTTCTAGAGGATTGAGACGAAGCATATCCAATTTGCTTAGTGATTTAAATACAAGTACCAGTGATGCACCTACATCAAATGACCAAAAATTTTCTACATATTAGTTTGTGAAGTTAACAATAAGAAGTGATTTTGAGCCTTGTCATTATCGTAGGCAATGACAATATTTTTTTTACTTCAAATTTTTAAACAAATTTCTGTAAATGTACATTATCTATTTGTGATTATTATTATTATTATTGGAAACTAGATTCTTTTGAAACATAATATTAAATGGATTACAAATATGCATTTGATTTGATATATTATCAATACATGATGTCAATATCTATATCCTTGAAGTAAATTGTAATATTTTTTATTTTACAAATGAAATGATTATTAATGAAAAATTAATTTTAAGTTCTAACTTAATGAATTAATCTATGAACCATGTTTAAGGTTTATTATTTTATTTAATTTTTAACCAACAATCAAGTTTCGGTTTATTATTTTATTTATTTTTAAACCAAAAATCAAGTTTCAGTTGTGGGTGAAAAAATTCAATAGACGTTTTTGAACTTCAAATTTAAAGTACATTTTACACATAAGTCTACCAAGGCATACATAGTCTACCCCTCTGGTTTTGAACCTATAAGCTTTAAGAGGAAACACATGCTCTTAACCCTAAAGCCACTCAAACTAAATAGTTAGTCAATAATTAATCAGCCAACCACAACTCACATATAGTGGATTAAAAAAAAATAGCATAAAAATTATTAAAACATATCACATTGACGAATGAGAACTGCATAAAAATTATTAAAACATATCACATACCAAATGAAGGGAGAGTTTGACATGTAAAACTGACGCTGAAGTCAATGGTGAATATGGTATCATTTATTCAAACAGAGAGCACTGGGAAGTATCGGAAGTGCGTAAACAATTGAGAGTTTGACTCTTAAACCGGAAAATTAAGCAACAATAAATATAGAATAAATGCAGCGTTTTCTTGAAATATGGAATATGGTAAGAAACAGTGAATATGGAATATGATAATCACGATGGTGGAAAATGACATCAGCATAACATGGTTGTAAGGAGGACACATGACAATCAGTTTCAACATTATTGAGTGGCCTAATGGGACAAATTTTCGTGACACATGTCACCACTAAGGAGAAGCCACGTGGGGTTGATGACACAAGCATGATTTAACCTTGGAAGTATATTTCGGAGGTAAAAGATTTCGTAACTCCTCCATAATTTCATTTTGAGAAAGTTATGATAACAGGGAGCTCCTGATGTTGATTGGAACTTGGTCATGGAGCCCAAAGAACCAAGGGTGTAGAGAAAGAACACAAATAGATATGCCCACAAAAGGATCATGAAGGGCTTAACACCTAAGTGTTATGTAGAAGCCACGTGGGGTGTATGACAAGAGCATGATGTCATCTTGGAAGTATATCAGAGGTTGTAGATTTCGTAACTCCTTTGTAATTGCACTTTGAGAAAGTTCTGATATCAGGGAGCTTTTGATGTTGTTGGCACTTGGTTGTGGAGCCCAAAGAACTAAGGGAATAGAGAAACAACATAAGGAGATAGGCCCCTAATAAGATCCTGAAGGGCTTAACACCTAAGTGATATGCCACCGGTTAGAACAGTGGGTCCTATGGTGGAAAAACAACAAGAAGTGAAGCAAAAGGGACTAACAGTCAAGCTCAAAATCTCACGATTTCTTAACATCACCTTAATAAAGTTACGAGATGTGGGGCTCCAATATTGCAGCACAAAGGTGTAAGAAGGATGAATGAGTCGAAAACTAAGAGTAAATGCATGCAAAAGAGTTTTTCACTGGAATAAATAACAACTATCAATATCGTTGAGTCAAGGGCGACAAGGACCATGATCTTTATGGAAGAGTGTTGGGTCTGTCTTTTGTTCAAATAAGCTACCTCTCATCTCTCGTGCACGCTTCATTGAATTAAATGAATAATAAATCCTTTGAACAAAATATTTTATTATATAAGGGAGAACCATGTTTGAGGTATGTGTTAGTCTCTAGAGGACAATTCAGAAGTATGTCCTAAGCAGTAAAAAGCCATACTGCTAGTACAAGTTGTATTTAATGGAAGAGTTCCTTCTACAGTGTGACTGAGATTTATTTCTCAGTAGGTTGAAAGACGCTCAGGAGGGCATTCCTTGAGTTAATTGTATTGCAACCACAATTGGTGAGTGAACGAAGCCCATTCTTTGATTTAATGCTACAATGGTGGAATTCAAGCAATGAGATGCAATAGAATGATGGAGAAGCCATGCATAGGTACACTTTGATAGTGTGAATGGAAGAGTGATGGCTGACAGAGACAACATCGATCACTGTGTTTTAGTGAAACAAAACCCAGGATTGCAGTTGAACAATTGGGGGGAAGCAACATTGTTTCTAGTGAGATGTGTGGAGAGCTCTGTGCATGAGTGTGTTGTTTTATGAGATCGAGTGAGCATGTGCTGCAAAGAAGAGGTTAAGAGTGCATATGCAGAGGAAAGAGGCCAAAAATGCCAAATCAGAAGAAGAAGGTCGAGCGCTGACTATATGTTGTTTAGAGCAGAGGAATGAGTATAGTGTGTTGCCACAGAGTGAGCAGAGGACAAAGTGCAGCATGAGATTAGTAGAGGAAACAATGTTGAGAACATAGTTGATATCAAGTAGAGTAGCTACCATCTACAGAGAAAATTAGTTCCTTATTGAGTGTGGAATGGAGCCTCCATACAAGAATTTGGTGATCCCATCTCTAGTGGGTTTCTAAAGAAAGATTGGGGGTTGATGCCTCCTCCAAGTTGGCACTTTCATAAATATAAGGAACTGCAAGTTGGTGATTGCAACAAATCCGTGAAGTTGGTGCTTCACCTGATGCTTCCGGTAAGCTGATCAAGTGTCTACAAAATGAGGGAGTTGGTGCTTCCTACTAGTGGGTGTTATCAAGCAAACAAAGGGATTTGGTCCTTCCTGATAGTGGTGACTCACAAGCATATTGATGTAATAAAGTAGGTGCTCTTATTTTTACATTGATAACAAAAAAAAGCTTTGGTTCTTTTTCTCTCGGAAGGTTTTCCATGTTAAACCTTCATGTCTCATGTGTTTGTTACTCATGATGTCTATGCTTTTATTGGTTGACATGACTATTGTTATGGTTTGTTAATGGTTACTCTCATATAATGGTTTCCAAATTTAAATGAGTAAAGATAAATTAGCATAAAAGTTAAAATTAACCTTAATATTGATTCACCCCCCTCTCAGTATTAACATTGTTTCCAACAATTTGTATCAGAGCTAAGTTCCTTTAGGAACAACTTAATCGCTCAAAAGTAGATCAAAGGGAAAAAATGGCTAATGAAGGTTGGCTAACAAGAGAAGGAGTTCCATTTTTAAATGGATCAAAGTATGTACTTTGGAAGGTTAGGATGGAAGCCTATTTAATTGCATTGGATGTTCATGTATGGTGCTCCTTATTGAATGGAGAAAAGAGTGAGAAAAGTGAAGAAGCCAAGGAAATCATCATGAAAGGGATATCTGAACTAGATGCTGAGGAAGTAAGACATTGTGAGATAGCAAAGGAAATGCTAGACAAATTGCAATGTCTGTAAGGAGAAGATTGCAATGTGGTTCAAGAGAAGGTCGAAGAACCTTGTTGCTCAAGTAGTGAACCAGAACATGTAGTTGTTAGTAATAAGAAGAAAAGAAAGAAAAAGGGGAAGGCATCTAAAAGGAAATATGCTTAAAATATTGAAGATATTTGTTCCTGTGAGAAAACTGCTGATATTCACTCCAAGAATGGTAAAGAAGAAGACCTAGATGAGAGACCATGTGGCTCAGAAGGTAAGCTATTACTTTGTGATAAATGTAAATAAATAGGTCACTCATTATCTAGATGTTCATGTGAATCACTTGAGGATAGAGATAGCCATGCATCTAATAGTAGTAATGAATATATACCTACTTTAGTGGCAATAATGAAAGAGGGATCCTCTAAAGAAGAAGATGGATGCCAAGTGTGCTCACCCAGAGGAGAAAATAAGAGTACCCCTAGTAGTGATGAAGAAGGGATACCCCTTAGACCTATGGAAGACTCCATGAACACAGAGATGGTTTTATATCTCTATGGTGGCTCATCCAACACCTCTCATAGCAAAGAAAAGGATCTATATGGAGGGATATATTTGACGAAGAAGTTGATCTCTACTCTAAAAGAGATCAAGGAGATATCATAAGAAAATATCAAACAAAGGGAGAAGTTGCACGAGTGCGAGCTTGAGATTGAAAATTTGAGAAAAACAATAGTTGATCTAAACGCTCAATAAGAAGAGGCTAGCAGATTGAATGGGAATTTAGTCATTCATATAAATGATGGAGAAGCTTACTGTGAGAGACTACAAAATGAAGTAGTCCCCTTGAGACATTACCTAGAAAGGACAAGTGAAGAGTTGTCTCAATATTAGAACCTTGAGGAGAGAAAAATGGCTTTGAATGAGATCCTTGTTAAGTAGGGATCCCATCTCATCAAAGTTGGTTTTGGTTTCGAAGAAAATCCAAGTTCCAAGATTGCGAAGGCTGAAGGGTCAACTTCAGATAAAGGCAGTTCGAGGTTCTAACAACAACAAAGAAAAATAAGTTGTTGAACTTCAACAACAAAAAGGAAAGGATCAATAACAAGAGAAGAAAATCCAACAACAATATGCTAAGAAGAAACAACAAGGAGAGAAACAGAAGTGAACCAAGCAACAATAGGGAACAATGCAAGGCAGTAGCACATTCTTCCATGGGGGCACATGAAGAACCAACATAGGTCCTCTCCTTCTGAAGGACACCGCCTTTGAACAAAAGGTATTGTTAACTATTAGAAGCCTTTTCATGGTTATTGTTTTTCTTGCAATAATTTTGGGCATAAAGCCATAGACTGTAGATGGCATGGAAGAAAACGAGATACGTTGGGTAGTAGAAACCTAAGCATGCATAAAGAGGCTAGAAGAAGGGATGTTGACAGTAACAGAAGGCTTGAAAAGGGTGTTGTTAAGAATAGAAACTCCTATACCCCATCCTTATGCCTAATTGAATGCTAGAACTGTGGCAACTTTGGGCATGAGGCAACATGCTTCAGACATGGGAGAAAAAGCATGCTTCTCAGCATATGCATGAAAATGTAGCAGCTCGGGATTTGAAGTCAAGAAGGAAAAATGGAGTAGAGGAATACAAGTTTCTCTTCAATGCTCAGTATCAAAATATCAATATGAAAAGAGGAGGAAGAAATTAGAAGAAAACCAGGAAGAATGGTCCTCTTAATTTTGTAGTAGACCTCGCTATAGGGAAGAAATCAACAAGAAGACTTGAGTTAAGAAAGAGGACTTGAAGGAGAAGTTTACTATAGCCATGTGTAGCCAGGAGAAAGCCAAAACATGGGAAAAGAAGAAGCTGAAGAGTAATACTCTTGTTAGGAAGAAGAAGGAATATGATCTTCTTAGGGGAGTGGATCCCCTATTTCTCTTCAGTAAAGGAAGAGAAAGACCTCAAGGGAGGTCGAATAAGTCAAATGCAAGAAGATTGAAAGAATAGAAAGAAAGGTGCATCTGATTGTTGAAGGTATGGTCGAGTCCCCCTGCTGATTACAATAATGTATTTGTTTATTTCCAATGTATCAACATTGAAAGAGAGAGGAGTACATCCAGCTTGGTTTTAGGGGGAGTAAACAACAACATCATATGTTGTGGGAAGAAGAGGATGAGCTATAGAAAAAGTGTGGAATGATGAAAGGTCCACAAGATTTGTCCTCATGTAGATGCAAGGGAGGAGATGCATGAGATCAAAGAGAATTGGATCAGGGGAGGTTGCTTTAGTAAGCAGTAGCAGGAAACAATTGTCATCCTTAGGAAGAAAGATTGCATAGGAAAGGTTTACATCTTGGTTGAAATACTCTTATTTCATTTAAGTTGTGAATTTGAATTTTCACAACAGTCTTGTGTTCATGAAACACAATAGGTACAATATTTGGCTCTCCCTTAGCTTTCAATTGGTATCAGTATGTCAATTGGTGGTATGGGTTCATATGGAGCAGCGTTTTATGAAAATGGGAATTTCTTTCTGAAAGGAAGTATTAGAGTTTTCCTCGTACATTCTCCAATTTATATCATCCTTTTTGGTGTAATTGGTGTTATATAAGCAACAATCTATATTTGGAGTAGCCTGGTATCAAGAGGAGCATAGGTGGTTAATGTATACGCTAAGGAGAAGTGAGCATAGAGGATGAAGCCATAGGAGCAGTGAAGAGAAATCTTAATGCATTACTTATGGACAGTTTCTACATTCAATGGCGGTACCATGAGCAATTTTAATTGGTAGAAAAGATGCATTAGCAAAGAAAGTATTCAGTCGACAACCACAAGGTGTCGAAAATTGGAGGTTTATTGACATGGAGGAAGTATATGTTCAAAAGGATCATATCACAGAGACTTTGCAGCCATGTTTCAGGTAGTAAAAGGGCTCAAGGATTGCATCGAACCTCCTTCATTGGAAAGTGTGTTGAAAAAGATTTCCAATGGTATGTGGAAGTCCATAAATGGATATCGGGATCAAAAGTTATTGATAGACGAAGTAAGGATCTTGAAATCCTTAGGAGTAGGCCGAATTGCAGAATCTTGGAACTAGGGAAGCAAGTTGAATTTCAGAACTAGGGAAGTAAGCCAAATTTCAGAACTACGAAGCTGGCTAAATTTCATAATCTCGTAACTAAGGAAGCAAGACAAATTTCAGAATTAGGGAAGCGAGCCGAATTTCAAAACTAGGAAGTAGGTCGAATTTTGGAACCTCAAAACTAGGGAAATAAGCCGAATTCAGAACTTCGGAGGGTCGGATTCTTGGGACCTCAGAGGTTCACCACTAAGGAGATGCCACGTGGGGTTTATGACATGAGCATGACATCACCCTAGAAGTATATTTCAGAGGTTAGAGATTTCGTATCTCCTCTATAATTGCATTTTGAGAAAGTTCTAGTACTAGGGAGCTTCCGATGTTGATTGGCACTTGATCGTGGAGCCCAAAGAACTAAGGGCATAAAGAAATGACACAAGGAGATAGGCTCTCAGCAGGATCCTGAAGGGCTTAGCACCTAAGTTCTATGGAGTCGCCATGTGGGGTGTATGACAAGAGCATGATGTCATTGTGGAAGTATATCAGAGGTTAGAGATTTCGTAACTCCTCTCTAATTGCACTTTGAGAAAGTTCTGATGCTAGGGAGCTTCCGATGTTGTTGGCACTTGGTCGTGGAGCCCAAAGAACCAATTTCATAGAGTAAGAACACAAGGAGATAGGACCCTGGCAGGATCCTGAAGGGCTTAACACCTAAGTGTTATGTTGCTAGTCACAACACCCAGTCCTATGGTGGAAAACGAATAAGAGGCGAATCAAAATGGGCTAAAGTCCAAGCTTGGAATCTTGTGATTTCGTAACATCACCTTAATAAAGTTACCAGATGTGGGGCTTTGAGATTGCAACAAAGAGGTGTATGAAGGATGAATGAGTCAGTAGCTAAGATTAAATGTGCGCCGAAGAGTTGGTCGTTGGAATAAATAGAAACTGTCAAGGTTCCTGAGTTAAGGGAAATGATGATGACGATCTTCAGATAAGAATGTTGGGACTGTCTTGAGTTGAAATAGGCTACCTTTGATCTCTCATGCACGCTTCATTTAATTAAATGACAAACAAATCCTCTAAACAAAATATTTGATTACACGAAGCAGAGCCATGCTAGTCTCTAGAAGACAATTCAAAAGTATGTCTTGAGCGATAAAGAGCCATATTATTGGTACAAATTAAATTTAATGGAAGATCTCCTTGAGTCTATAATGTGACTATGATTTATTTCTCGGTAGGTTGAAATACACCTAGGTGGACATTCTTTGCATTAATTGTACTGTAGCTACATCCGGTGATTGAACGAAGCCCATTCTTTGATTTAATGTTGCAGCGTGAGAATTCAAGCAATGAGACAGAACAAAAAGATGGAGAAGCCATGCAGAGGTACAGTTTGATAGTGTGAATGGCTGACAGAGACAAGATTGATCACTGCGTTTCAGTGAAACAAAACCCAAGATTGAAGTTGAGCAAGTGGGGGGAAGAAACATTGTTTCTATTGAGCTGTGTGGAGAGCTATGTGCATAAGTGTGTTGTTGTGTGAGGTTGAGTGAGCCTGTTCTGCAAAGAATAGTCTGAGAGTGCCTATGCACGGGAAAGAGGCTGAAAGCACCATAGAAGAAGAAGAAGGCCGAGAGCTAAGTGTATGTTGTTGAGAGCATAAGAATCATTGAGTATAGTGTGTTGCTATAAAGTGAGCAGAGGAAAAAGTGTAGCATGGGATGAGTAGAGGAAAGGTTGTTGAGGATAGAAAAGTTGATATCAGGCGGAGTAGTTGCCATCTACAAAGAACATTAGTTCCTTATTGACTATGGGTTGGAGCTTGCATATAGGAAGTTGGTTCTTCCATCTCTAACGGGTGTCTGAAGAAATATTGTGGGTTGGTGCCTCCTACAAGTTGGTGCTTTCATAAATCCAAGGAGTTGCAAGTTGGTGCTTGCAACAAATCCGTGAAATTGGCGCTTCATATGGTGCTTCTGGTATCTGATTAGGTGTCTACAAAATGAGGGAGTTGGTGCTTCATGCTAGTGGGTGCTAGCAAGCAAACAAAGGGAGTTGGTGCTTCCTGTGAGTGGTGGCTCACAAACATATTTATGTAATAGAGTAGGTGCTATTATTTTTACATCAATAACAAAAACAAGCTTTGGTGTTTTTCCCCATAAGGGTTTCCACGTTAAACCTTCATGTCTCATGTGTTTATTGCTCATGATGTCTATATTTGTAATTGTTAACATGGTTGTTGTTATGGTTACTTAATGATTTCTCTCATATAATGGATTCCAAATTTGAATGAGTAAAGATAATTTGGCATAAAAGTTAAAATTAGCTTTAATATTGATTAACCCCCTTCTTAGTATTAACATTGTTTCCAACATAATATTCGTCCAAGTCTGAGCCATATCAATACCTCCATAACACATAATGGACTATATGGCCTTTACTGTGGCCCAAGTCTTCCAATTTTAAAGAGGATGATAACAATCGAATTCATATATGAATATAAGAATTATAGGTATTCATATATAAATTCATTTAAATTTATATTATAGTACATATAGAGTTGACATTTAAAACATTACATATAGAGCCCACATTTAAAAAATGTTTATATTTAACATCTAAAGCCTACACATCTAACATCTAACACCTACACATCTACCCAATATTGGACTATAGACTACCTTTCTCCACAACTAAAATAGAGTTTAAAACCTAAATCACTTTATAAAAAGTTTTTGAACTTTTTTCTTTTTAAATCTAGTGGGAAAACCTATCATAATTTAGTTTTCAAGTAAGAAAACCATCTTTGGCTACTAATCAGGAATGTAGGCTAACTCATCATGATTATTCAAGGAAAAGCACGACACCTGGAATTATCCCACTAATGGTCCATAAGGAGTAGGCTTTCACTCTTGCCATATGCCTTTCAGTTTGAGCTCGTTAACATGTTTCCTTATGTCCGAAGAAGATGAGCTCTTAGCCAAGAAAAAATAGTTTTAAGACATACTTGAAGCCCAATAAATCCAATTACACAAAAATATTAACAAATATATTTTGTATTAAAAATTATCACACTTTTAATTAAATTAATAAAATTTATTGATTATATCTAAATAATTATTAGTCTCCTAATTATTCCCAGATTACTAATACTCTATTTGACATGTTATTGAATAAGAGTGATAGTTGCATAACAACATAGTGGGATTACCTCTTTTGATAGTTATTGATGTTGACATGATTAAGGTAGTGCAGAATCCATGCTTTGTCATTATTCAAGAATGCTCTATTTCCATAATCATTTCCACAAAGAGTTGTTGTTTCCCCCTCCACACATTTCTTCCATACATCTCTGCCTTGTAGACTATTTCTTTCACCCACACATTACTCCACACAATTGTTTTCTCCCATTTGTTCTTTCTCACACACTTTCGTATTTAATGCTATTAATTGTTTCTACACCACTACTTGTCATCAAAAATATTTTGTGGCAATTATCGTATCAGTAGTTGTTCATGTCAATACATGATTACCATATGACCTAGTGCATTTAATATACATCTAAACCAAAATTTTCATGTGAAAGAAGTGTTGTGCAGGATGGAGGTGTGCGACAAAAGGGTGCAGAGTGGGGATTATGTGCAGATGTGCAAAATTGGGAATGTGTGCAAAAGGAAGAACATCCACACTTCTTCACCTTCCACATGTGAAATATATTTCCGCAAAGTTGTCGATGAACCAAAAATGGAATATAATATAAGTTTACAAAAAATAGAATATGCATTTTCCCACCCGATTTACAAAAAATACAATATTCATTTTCCCTAGTTGATTTACAAACAATAGAATATATATTTTTCCATTTGATTTATGGAAAATACTAAAAATAGAATATAAATTTTCCTAGTAGATTTACGTAAAATAGAATATACATTTTTCCAACTTGATTTAATAGAATACATATTGTACATTTTCCTATTCGATTTACAAAAAATAGAATATAAATTTTGTACAATTGATTTAATAGAATATATATTTTCCTTGTTGATTACATAAGCAGGGGGAATTTGTCATGGTGAGTTGTCTTAATCAAGTGTAGAAATAATTATACGGAACAAGATGTTCTGCACCTTCCACACCTCCGCACTCCTGCACCTTTGCACTCTCATATCTCCACACTCCCACATTTATCTTTTAAAAAAATAACTTCATTGTAGATTCCTCATCCTAATGGTACACACTTTAATAAAATAATTAGTGGATAAAAGAGTCTAAAATATAAAATAAAAGGAGTAGTGGATATGAATAAAAAGTCTAGGATGTTTAGCTAATCAGCATATAAATAAAAAATAAATATTCGGTAGATTGAAATAGGTGTTCTCATTATGTGTGATTTTCAATCATTATTTACTGGCATCATATGATAACTCATGGGAAAGTATTAATGGGAACCGAATAAAGGTACTTATCATTGATAGCTATTCAAGCTGAGATTTAATTGCTCCTTTCTTCTAATTATCATCTTAATTGCTCCTTTCTTCTAATTATCATCGTGTTTGTTTCTAGTTCACAGTAAGATTTAATTAACCTAAAACCTTTTAAAAGAAATGAAGACCATAGAGGTATTTGAATGAGGTTTGTAGTCAAAGCTACACATTATAAAGTTTTAGAAGGAAAATATATGTTGATATACATATCTAATCTGATTCCTTTCACGGTGGCAAAAGAGGTCAAACGATATGTCCAGTGAAGTGATCAAGATTTGAAAATAATCCCCCACTCATCATTCAGTTACTTCGGTACTAATCATGTTATCTCTATTTGCAGGATGAGAAACTATGTCCCCACATTTTTGGCCACAAGGCAACTTATTATTTTCATCACAAACAATGAAATAGTTCACTGAAAACATTTGATGAATTTTAGGATTGTTGATCGTATCATGTGTTGTTGGGAAAATTTGAAATTTATGATATAAATTGTTGCATGACATATAGCGTATCATTAAGTGTGAAAGAGAACGAGTTACTCTGATCTTATATTAAGTTATTGAAATGGTAGTTATCATAGTATAGTTAAAGGTCATATATCAATACACCCCTTGAGTTCAATAACCATTTCCAAATTCTGCTTTTTGGTCTACCTTCATTTTTAGCTTAATATGTGCTAATATTATTGACTTGGGAATGTGTTCCTATATTATATTATAATTGACATTACTATGTTAAGATTTAGTGTTGACAATCTTATACTTTTTAGTTAGGATTTGAAGAGAATATGGCGTCCAGGAAGGAAGGAGATCATGTGATTCCTTTATTCGCAGGAGAGCGCGGAGATTATGTTTACTGTGAGTCAAATAAGACCAATCAATCTATGTGGAAACTTCACAGTCGATAGTACCAAGACTGTGATGGTAACAAGTCTCATTTTTCTCTAACAAGTTTCACACATTTCACATCTACACACTCCCACACCTCCACACTTCAAGAAACAATATCGTGATTTGGGGCCGTTGATATTATTAAAAAATAATAATTTTAAATGTTATTTTTAGAAAAACATAATTATTAAAAATTGATTATAGAAAAATGGTTAAAATTGGATGCTTTTACTCTTGAATTTATTGGTGCATTGGACAACCTTTATGTAAATGGCATATGTATAATAATAATCTTCTTTTATTCCATTTGAATCGATAATAACATTTTATAGTTATGCAAGTTACATCATAATAAATTATTGATTCACGTGATGCAACTAGATGAATGTTGTAGATGAATGTCCATGAAAACAATGCCGCATAGCTAACGTTTTCTTGCCAATTAGTTCAATTATTGAATTTCGAAATGTATGAACTAACTATTATATTTGAACAAGGGCTACTTTGTAGATATTCTTGCTTATTTTAAGTATCCTTAAATTAGAGTAAGAAACAAATACGACATACATGAATGAGTGAATAAAGTGTTTTTAGTAGCCAAAAAATACTGCTAATGACCCGAGACTTAGTACTTGAACGTTGAAACTAAAATTTTAGAACCATACTTCCAAAAAAAATGTTTCTACCAAAAGTGGTAAAAAAATATTGATATGAACGTTGAAACCAAAATTCTAGAACCATATTTCAAAATAAAAAAATAATTCTACCAAAAGTAGTAAAAAAAATATTGTTTGTGTGGTTTTCTCTTTTAGATTCATCGCATTTTACTTGTTTTATGTATCGATGTTTCGAACCATATTGTTATCTTGCATTGGAAATATGCTAACTAAAATTGCTAACATATACATATATATAACCTCTCATCAAATTCTAAATTTACACTATATTACATTTGTTCGAATACATATGAATATGCTCAAGATAAACACACAAATATATATGAATATACTAAATATGAACAAAAAGTAGAGATTTTTATCAAATACAATAAACGAACTAATAAATTAAAAAAATATTGATGTTGTAATGTTTTAATGTACTTTTACATTGTACAATTCTGAAAATTAATATTAACTTAAATTAGATTGCCCATAATGTTTTTTTACACTTTACAATTCTCAAAAGTAATATCAAATTAAATTACATTTCCTGTAGTATTAAAAATAGTTCATTAATATTAAATTAAATGGGTTCGCTCATAAGGATAGAAAATAAGAGACGGTGGATTACGGTGGGTTGTGCATGGTATAATTAATTGTTGAGATCAGTGAAACCAATATAACTATTTATGGATGTTGATGTCAACATGGATACAGGTTTTTTGATTTAATGCATCTTTGATATAATTAATTGTTGAGATCAGTGAAACCAATATAATTATTTATGGATGTTGATTTAATGCATCTTTTCACAATTTTTCTATCAGAATATGAATTAGTTGCGTCATTTGGAAAAAAACCAAGTTAGTCACCCATAGGTGATAAGAAAAACTAAGAGGTAGGAAGCATTTGTCAGTATTATTTAAGATGGATTTATGAGAGTATAATGTACTAATATTTCATTCATCTATAATACTATGTTTTTCGGCCAAACATTGCTTCCAAATGTAATAATAAACAAAGGTAACGTGTGATTTGCAATGGATATTTGTAGTTGTACAATTGGGATATGTGTCACATCTTTTGGTCCTGTAAGAACATCAGGAAGGACTCCAAAATAGCAATGAGGAAGATGAAATGTAGGACAATGTTTTCAATATCCCCTTGGTAAATAAAGTTTTCATATGGAATTTAATGCGTCGGCCATTCATATTTTATGAACTAACAACAGTGCATGACCATCGTTCTGAAATAAGTATAGCGCCATCATTCAAAAATAAGAATGAAATAGAGTAAACCAATCAGAATACAAATAAATAGAATTAAAATATTTATGAAAATAAATTAAATTCGTTTTATAATGTAGACTTTAATTTTTATGTCAAACTGATTAATTTGTCAAAGTATATAGTACATATTATCATTACAGAATGAGACTAACCAATCAAAATGTAGAAA